>JAUCBJ010000980.1:0-28919 GCA_032718475.1 Nemertoderma westbladi | reverse complement strand
AATTTGTACACTTCCCGGTTAAAAAGTACGCATGCGATGGGATTAGTCCTACAATTGCGCCAATAAAAGATAAGTTATTTTCGGTAAAATGAACTTATCATTCGAGGTTAAGACCCCTAGATCCCTTCCTATAATAAATGTATAATAACAAACACCTCGAAAAATACAGCTTGCCAACACATTGTTATTGCCGCGGCATGACTGGTCCTCTCTGTTGCAACAGCCAAGTGTGAGATCCAGCTTCACACTACAGCTGAGCAACAGGTATGAGGTTCTTGCCACTGAGGCGGCAGATCACTGTCGAGGGCTATACTGCCTTCACAGAGGCAGTTAAGTTAGCAGCTGCAGAAACAGTTCCTGTATACCCTCGAAACAGGAAACGGGCCCCCTGGACTGACAACAAAATTCAGAAGTGCCGAAATGACCTCTACAAGGCGCAGAAAGAGTCCCGACCCAAACAGACTACAGCGGCCAAGAATGCAGTTAAGGCTGCATCTAGGTCCCTGAACAGGCAGTACTCTGTTAATTTACAGGAGCTAATAAACCAACAGGTTGATGCCATCAATGATGCTGACGACAGCAGGCAATCATCCCAGGCATGGAGATCGATCACCTTGCTTGCTGGACGAAAAAGCCAACCAACCACCAAGGTTAAGGCTGAATCACCAGCCGATCGCCTCAATGGTTGGAAGGCCCACTTTGAAAAGCTCCTCAATAATGACAGGGTATTGCCTGATAACTTTATAGAAGTAAAAGTGTCTGAGTCTGTACTCCCAGATATTCCCATTGGCGATATCTCCTTTGCAGAAGTGAAGGCTGCTGCAAAGAGCATTAAGACCAATCGTGCCAGTGGAGTAGATGGTGTTCCCCCTGAGGTCTTTAAAATACCTGAGTGTTTAAAGCTCATCTATCCCATCATAGTAGACATGTACCGAACAACAAGAGTCCCACAAGAAATGAAAACAAATAAGTTGGTGCCAGTTCCCAAGAAGGGCAACCTAACACTCTATGGTTCTTTTCGGGGAATCTCATTGATCTCGATTGCTGCAAAGCTATACAATAGAATTCTATTAAATCGCATCAGGGATCCCATTGAGAGACTGCTCCGTGGAAATCAGAATGGGTTCCGTAAAGGTCGTGGGACCATGGAGCCCATTTTGGCACTTAGAAGGATAATTTAAGAGTTATCAAAAAAGAAAGACAGGCATCTGGCTGTTATCTTTGTTGACTTCTTCAAGGCCTTTGATTCAGTCTCTCGCTCACGTATGTTCAGCATACTTTCATTATATGGGATTCCTGATGAAATTATTGCAGCAATCAGATCAGTATACGATGGTTTGACAACATTTGTGTCTACTGTTGACGGTGACACAGAACCATTTGAAGTGTTATGGGGCGTCCTCCAGGGAGACACACCTGCACCATTCTTGTTCATAATTGTTGTTGACTATGTTCTACGCATGTCCTTAGATCATCATAATGATGATGGGGTGATGATAACTCCACCTACTGGCTCCAGAAGTCGAGGAAATCCTGCCAAGTACCTAACTGATCTAGACTTTGCTGATGACTTAGGAGTACTCTCAGAATCACTAGGGGGAGCCCAACGGCTCCTCAGCTCATTAGAACATGCTGCTTCTAGTGTTGGTCTTTTTATTAACTCCAGAAAGACCAAAATTTTGACAGTTAACTTTGAAAGTCCTCAGCAAGTCTCTGATCGGATGAGCATAAGCTCAAAAGATGGTATGCTTGAGCATGTGGATGACTTCTGTTACCTGGGATCATGGATCCGGAAGTCAGGTGAGGACCTTCGAATACGTAAGGGAAAGGCATGGGCAGCCTTGAATAGGCTTTCCAGGATTTGGAAGTCACCGAGAATTAATCGGACACTTAAGGTCCGATTATTTAGAGCAGCAGCAGTTCCAGTACTCCTCTATGGGAGTCCATGCTGTGCTCTAACTGCTGAGGACACCAAATCTCTGGATGGCACATTCACAAGAATGCTACGCCGGGTTCATTGTGTCAAGTACAATGCACACATCTCCAACCAGACACTATATAACATTGGAGGTGTCTCATTGGTTCCCCCAAGCTTGACACTAGAACAAAATCGCCTCCGCTTTGCAAGACATTGCTTTCGCCGTGAGGACCAGCCAGTGCATAATCTTGTACTTTGGCAGCCTCATGGAGTGAATTAGCATGGTGGACAGCCCATGACTTTCTTGAGACGCATCTTAAAGGACACTGGCCTTGAAGATGCGGATGATCTAGCAAATGTCATGGGTGATAGGGAGTTGTGGCGGTGCAATTTTGTCGATAAGCCGGCACAGCATTCTTAAAAATGCAGTTGCAATGCAGCATGCCGATCCTAGTAGTAGTGGTGGATGCTTATAACCTGGTTGTAAGCACACCCGTTTCTACTGTGTCGCAGTGGCCATGTGGGCACACTCCCACGTTGCCTACTACTTTCACAATAGTGTTTGGCGGCGCAGATTCAAATCCGACTAAATGATGTAGCTTTCGTTCTGTTGTGCCCCTAAGCAGACACTTTGTTATGCTCATACAAACCCAGCGGTACAATGGGAACCTGGCTACAGCTTGGTGAGTAAAGAAAATATTAGATAGTTATGGGGTGTTCAGCCTTGGGAGATAGTGTGGCGCCCTCCATGTCCTATAGGTAATAGACAATAGAGAGGTGGCTTCGGGTTGCCTATAGTGTTTCGTGTCTCACACGTTCACAGATCACTTTAATCAGTTTTCAAGTTTGCTTCCTCCACTAGCGAAGTTACTACTAGGACCGGCATGCTGCATTGCAGCTGCATTTTTAAGAATGCTGTGCCGGCAAAATTGCGCCGCCACAACTCTATATCACCCATGACATTTACTAGATCATCCGCATCTTCAAGGCCAGTGTCCGTTAAATGCGTCTCAAGATAGCATGGGCTGTCCACCATGCTTATTCACTCCATGAGGCTGCCAAAGCACAAGATTATGCACTGGCTGGTCCTCACGGCGAAAGCAATGTCCTGCAAAGCGGAGGCGGCTTTGTTCTAGTGTGCAGCTTGGGGGAATCAATGAGACACCTCCAATGTTATATAGTGTCTGGTTGGAGATGTGTGCTTTGTACTTGACACAGTGAATCCGGCGTAGCATTCTTGTGTATGTGCCATCAAGAGATTTGGTGTCCTCAGCAGTTAGAGTCCAGCATCCACTCTAATAGAGGAGTACTGGAACTACTGATGCTCTAAATAATCGGACATTTCACATGAATGTGAAATGTGCATCCATACATTATGACCCAAGTTGCGACCTAGATGTTCCATTATGGTTGTTCAAACTTCCGACAGAGGCTTCCAATAGTATCTGGGATTCCAAGGCAAACAAAAAAAAAAGGAATATCGCATATCGCCCCTATTATGGAGAAATCAACAGTCGACAAAGATGCTGAATGCGCCTCGACATAACGTGGTCACTAGTAACAGTCTGCGGACTAAATAAACCTATTACTACTACTAACCTGTACTGCACACTTACCTGCGTGAAACTGCGCGACAGTGTTACTCTACTGATATCACCACTGACCTACCACTGTTCATTGTGCGCGACGCTTGACTCTCATGAGGCTGATTTTGATTTTGATTTTGAGTTTGACTTTCTTTTTCTATTTCGACATTGACTGCCAAATTAGTGATGTCAACCAATATTGTCATGTATGGAAATATATTCAAGCCTGGGGAAAAACCCATCCGGACCTACCCTACACGGGATAATTGCGATGCTTCCCACCACCAATAAACCTCCTATGGGGGGCCTATCGTTCCCACGCATGAATACTTTAAAGGGACTCTATAGTTCGGGCACACTGGAAATTGTGCTTAATCACTGGCGCGTAATAGCCGAAGAAAACTTTACATTACGTTACTACGGTAAACTGTAGTTAAACTAAAGAGCGCAATCTATCTATCAATCTATGTATATTATACTAAAGAATTGTAGCGATTTGTATATATATTTTTCAAAACGTTTAAAACAAAAATTAGTCAAACTCTAAAACAAAGATAACATGTAATAAACAATATTATACAGGATACATTATATTACACAGCTACTGAGATGGGACTGATGTGTCCTAGGCCGAAGGCAGAGTTTCAGAAACCGTTTGAGTTTAATCCACTGTGGCAGGTTGTTCTTCCTGAGGTGCTGTGTCTGTTTCATCAACAGGGTCAGCTAGCTCCTTTACGGACTCTACAATGTCATTGTCGACCTCGGCTGTCTTCGAATTGTCCTCATCTAACTTCCCAGTTTCATCTTCCACTTCGTCATTGATTGTCGCTTCTTCACCAGTAGTCTCTCCCCTCTCAGCTTCTATATCAGTAGAATCTTTCTCTTCAACAGCTTCTGTAGTCCCCTCAGCAGTATCTGCTGCTCCTTCACCTTCCTCTGCTGTCCCGTCAGTAACCTTATCTGTCCCACCTTCCTCCTCCTTACATCCAACTGTATCGGCCGTAGGCACCACCTGATCTGCGTCCGACGGCTCAGTAACCCCCGACTTATCGCTCGCTCGAACATTCTTGTAGAAATGACTATCCTGGTAAACCTTCTTGTATTTCAAGTACAGAAGTTTGCCGTG
This sequence comes from Nemertoderma westbladi, assembly GCA_032718475.1. NCBI lineage: Eukaryota > Metazoa > Xenacoelomorpha > Nemertodermatida > Nemertodermatidae > Nemertoderma > Nemertoderma westbladi. The sequence goes on along the minus strand of JAUCBJ010000980.1, from coordinate 24,289 downwards.
GTGGGCGACGTTTTTATCGACATAGTTTCGAATCTTCGCGAAACTCGCGAAGATATCCCGATGTCGTTGGAGAATCAGCCCGGTGATCCGGAGTTTATCGAACTCCGCCATGATCGCGACCGCTAACTCAGGTTCGGGAAACTTTATATTTAATGAGGATTTCAATTCCATTAGGACTTGGGGAGCTTTGAACTCGGTGAGGAGTTCGTGGTAATCCAGGAATAAGGGTGTCCCGGGGAGCAGACGGAGGTATACAACGTCCGGCGGGGGCGGCGAATCCTTGTCGCGAGAGAGGAGATCGATGTACCGAACCACGGGTTCGATGTCGCCTCCGCAGACCTCGTACAGACCGCGGAACGCAACTAGCTCGTAGTCACCACGAGGGAACGGGTAGTTCCGACCCCGGAGGAGGCCGATTGTCCATTCCGGGTAGGTCGCCTGCAGTTTGAGAAGAGTGTCTCGGTCCTGTTAATAATATATGGGAATATTAATTATACTAGCAAAGGTATTGAAATATTTTATAAATAAAGATTTTTGGACAAATTTCAGAAGCAATTCAAAATTAGAAAAAGTTTGAAAGTACCCGGTATTTCCCGATAATTGTATTGCTAGGCCTACCTAATCCTAATGCAGTACCATTAATGTGTGCGGTAATTAAAAAAAACCGAGCCGGTACCGGTTCCGCCAAAACCGGCAATAACCGGTACCGAACGTGAATTAAACTTTTCGAAAAGTTGCCTATAATGAGTGCTCGTGATACATATATGCCAAGTCCCAGCGCAATCCCTCCGGCTCCGCCCATTTTGGAGGAGTTCGAGCACAGTGTGAGAGAGAGAATTTGACTTTTATAGGCATAGAAGTTTTTGTTTATCGGTAAAACAATTAAGCTCAGGCAGTGAATTTGGTATGGATCGGTAGTTGAGTCCGTCCCAACTTGGTGTAGTGGCATAACCCGTTGTCACTCTCCAACACACAATTCGCCACGCTACTCTCTGAGCTCTGACCGGCTGCCAAGGGTTGAAAAACAGAGGTTATTGAAGAAACTAACTATTATTTCGTACCGGTTAGTTCGAAAAATATAGTTCACGAGTTTGTTTAAGAACTAAACTAACTAGGTAGTCCAGCTCTCAGCTAACAATCAAGGTTCAGTTCGGTACAGCAACAATACAAAATACTGAAATATGTATTAATTTACGAGTTTATACAGTGAATTTGTTGAGGCTATGGGGGATTGTATATTATGGGTATATTTGGAATATTATTTTGGTTATGGTTAGTTGCAGTTGGTCATGCCTATAAACCCTACTTATAGACTTAAAACTGCCAAGTCATAATCCACTGATTTAGGAAATTCCGCTAAATTTCTTAGATTATGACTTAGGGTTAGGGTTACTTGGTTACATGACAGTTTTAATTAGGGTAAGCTTAAGGCCGCCACTACGGCAAATACTAAGACTGTACCAGTAGGGCCTAGCCTGCTAGCTGCCTAGGCCTACTGTCAGACTGTATATTAATTAATTAATTTGTTCAGTTGTAGGTCAGTAGGTACCCCAATCCTGCAATCGTGACATTCCCCAAGGCTCAGCTCACTGCAGCACTGCACTGCACACTCTGACACTGTTGCACTGACTTACCTCAATGCGGAAGAATTCATTAGGGATATTGCCTGGTTCGTTCGCCACCTCGACGGCAACCTTCCGAGATTTCGCTCGCGGTTTGGTTTCTGCTGTATCCGACTTCCTTCGGCTCCGCTTCCCCTTACCGGGCCCGGCCGGAGTGACAACCTCCGACTCCGCATCCTCCATATCGACTGGTGCATCATTAACCGGTTCCTCCACACCCTCAACAAGTTCCTCTTCCTCAATAACCAACCCTGCGTCAGGATCACTTTCGATTTCGTCCATAGCGGCATTAAATGTGCGATTCTTCTTTCGCACTCCCAGTTTTTCTTTGTTTTCTTCAAAGGTAAATAACTCTTTCTCGCCAATAATTCCAATATCGTGGGTTCCAAAAAAGAACACAGAGTATCTTATGTTTTTCCCCGGGGTTTTTCCCAAGGGTTGTTGTTCAATAATGCGCGCCGGCCATGGCGAAAATCCCTTCATCTTGGCAAAAACAAGTTGATCTCTTTCAAATGCCATTGTTCCAGAGTTTTAATTCTGTAATTGTGTCTTTGCAGCTGTGTGTCGCGTGTCGGTAGACGCAGACTGCAGGACTGCACTGCAGTTGTACTGCTGTACTCACTCACTGCGTCACTGGCATTGGCAAAGCAGCAAATAACGCTGAAATGGTGTAGCGCAATGTAACGTTCAGACGTTACTGCGTTACCTTACCAGCTGACCGATATACAGTTCAGCAGTTAGGCCTATCTGCCTATACTGTATACACCAAGGTGTACTAACTAACAGGTCATGCAGAGAGCGGATTGCTGAAATTAGTGTGGGCCGATCGTTTCCCTATTTATGGTTATGGCACTTTTTTCATAATATTTCCTTAGAAACTTCTTATGTGCTAATTTGGTTAGGTCAAAATCATGGTATCACAGGTCTTGCTCTCTGATTGGACAGTTTTTTCTTGGCAAATATTGACTTTTAGAAATATGATTCACAATTGACGAATTATAAAATAAAATGTTGGTAATTTTAACTTATTATTATTTAGACTGACAAACCGAATAAAAATGGTGTTTTATAGAATTGGTAGACAATTTTTCAAATTTTTCATTATACTTATTTCCATGGCAACGGGAATGTAAACAAATTCAAATGTAAAAAATTTTGATAGTCTTTTATTTCCTTTAATCACCTACCAAACATCAAGAAAAGAATCCATTGTCGCCTTGAAACACAGGCGCGCAAAGTTTTAAATTTGCACCCGGTTACCTTGGCAACTACAAGATAAAAATTCCAGAAAGACATTTTATTACATTTCTATGAACCCTAGTCATCTATCCACGTAACAAAAGTAACATAAAATAAGTTACTAAGGAAATATTATGAAAATAGAGCCATAAATAGGGAAAAGATCGGCCCACGCTAATTTCAGCAATCCGCTCGCTGCATGACCTTGCTATACACACACATACAGCTGTACAGCATTTCTATCACATTTGAGGCACAGTGACAATTGTCACTGTGCCTCAAATGTCCCCAGTCTGCCAGTGGCCATTTTGGGAACGATTTGTCTCAAATTTCACACATACACTCTCTGACCTATGTGTAACTTCATATAAAAAATTTTTAAATTAGGGTGATTTTCCGCTTCGAGCAGCACGATTGAAAAAAAAGCTTTTGAAAAAAATTTGAAAAAAATTTTTTCTCGAAAAGTCAATCTTTGCCTGTTTTCAAATGTGCACCATTTCCTCAATTTTCCTTCAAATTGCCGGAAAATCTACAGACAGACACCCAGGTCGTTATTTAATGTGGTGTAAATTTTACGGCTGCAGAGGACGATGTGCCCTTCGCGCAGCACGTGAAAAACTGTCTTTTCTAGAAAAATACTTAACTTAATTTGACCACTGCAGCACTGTCTGTCTGTACCGCCCTGCCAGTACCAGACAACCGCACTACAGCACTACCGCTACCTACAGCACTGTAAGTAAGCAATCAACTAATAGTCAAATAATATTTTAAGTGGCGATGTTCAATTGTACCGGCGGCACTGGGGGAGGAGAGGAAGAATGCCAGTTTAAGTGCCTGGAACGATTTACGATAAGCAGAGATTTTGCGGGCGTCATCTGCCTGTTTGCAGCTGTCTTTCTGTGGTGGATAAGACTTGGTCTCGGTCTGGAAATACCCCCAACGTGTTGTCGCTGCTCGATGGCAATGAAGCGGGATGATGGAGGCGAACGACTGAACGAGAAAGTAAAATTGCAATTGTTCCTATAGAGGTTTAGTTGGAATTGTGGCCCATACTTGTTGCATGTATGAATTATAATTTTTAGTTAATTTCGTACTTTTTAAATAATAGGCCTAACTTACAGTTACAATACAGGTGAATTACTTTACAGTACTGTAATTTGTTGTGGCATTTTGTCTGTTTGTACTGAAGTATTATTCATAATCAATAATTAAAATCAATTACCGGTATAATTAAAATGAAAATAATTTTTTTTGTATTTTTTTTAAAGTCATATTATTGTTAAGCAATTATCTGATTATTGTATTACGCGCATTATTATGTTTTTAGGAATTGTGGCATTTTGTACAATAATAAATCAATTTGCAGTCTGTGGCATTTATTAATAGTTAATTTAGCAGTGTTTTAGTTAATTAGGTAATTCAGTGCAAAGTATGCTAATCAAGAATTGTTATTATTACAGTACTACTATTCAAGCAAAAAGCAAAAGCAATTAATAAATAGGGCCTACACTTTCTAATAATTAGGTTTACTATTAATAAGAGGGCACAGAGGAATCAACAAACGTTGAAAAGGAGTGGTTTGTCAAGGACATAGCTGAATCAACAAACTTTTGAAAAAAGTATAAGTGGTTCGTCATGGACATAGCTGAATCAACAAACTTTTGAAAAAAGTATTAGTGGTTCGTCATGGACATAGCTGAATCAACAAACTTTTGAAAAAAGTATTAGTGGTTCGTCATGGACATAGCCTGATAGCTGAATCAACAAACTTTTGAAAAAGTATTAGTGGTTCGTCATGGACATAGCTGAATCAACAAACTTTTGAAAAAAGTATAAGTGGCTCGTCATGAACATAGCTGAATCAACAAATTTTTAGAAAAAGTACAGTATAAGTGGTTCGTCATGGAGATAGCTGAATCAACAAACTTTTGAAAAAGTATTAGTGGTTCGTCATGGACATAGCTGAATCAACAAACTTTTGAAAAAAGTATAAGTGGTTCGTCATGGACATAGCTGAATCAACAAACTTTTGAAAAAAGTATAAGTGGTTCGTCATGGGGATAGCTGAATCAACAAACTTTTGAAAAAAGTATAACTGGTTCGTCATGGACATAGCTGAATCAACAAACTTTTAAAAAAGTATAAGTGTTTCGTCATGGACAAATGTAGCTGAATCAACAAACTTTTAAAAAAAGTATAAGTGGTTCGTCATGGACATAGCTGAATCAACAAACTTTTAGAAAAAGTACAGTATAAGTGGTTCGTCATGGAGATAGATGAATCAACAAACTTTTGAAAAAAGTATAAGTGGTTCGTCATGGAGATAGATGAATCAACAAACTTTTGAAAAAAGTATTAGTGGTTCGTCATGGACATAGCTGAATCAACCAACTCTCTAAAAAAAGTATAAGTGGTTCGTCATGGAGATAGATGAATCAACAAACTTTTGAAAAAAGTATTAGTGGTTCGTCATGAACATAGCTGAATCAACAAACTTTTAGAAAAAGTACAGTATAAGTGGTTCGTCATGGAGATAGATGAATCAACAAACTTTTGAAAAAAGTATAAGTGGTTCGTCATGGAGATAGATGAATCAACAAACTTTTGAAAAAAGTATAAGTGGTTCGTCATGGACATAGCTGAATCAACAAACTTTTAAAAAAAGTATAAGTGGTTCGTCATGAACATAGCTGAATCAACAAACTTTTAGAAAAAGTACAGTATAAGTGGTTCGTCATGGAGATAGATGAATCAACAAACTTTTGAAAAAAGTATTAGTGGTTCGTCATGGACATAGCTGAATCAACAAACTTTTAAAAAAAGTATATAAGTGGTTCGTCATGGACATGCTGAATCAACAAACTTTTGAAAAAAGTATAAGTGGTTCGTCATGGACATAGCTGAATCAACAAACTTTTAAAAAAAGTATATAAGTGGTTCGTCATGGACATAGCTGAATCAACAAACTTTTGAAAAAAGTATAAGTGGTTCGTCATGGACATAGCTGAATCAACAAACTTTTAAAAAAGTATAAGTGGTTCGTCATGGACATAGCTGAATCAACAAACTTTTGAAAAAAGTATAAGTGGTTCGTCATGGACATAGCTGAATCAACAAACTTTTAAAAAAAGTATATAAGTGGTTCGTCATGGACATAGCTGAATCAACAAACTTTTGAAAAAAGTATAAGTGGTTCGTCATGGACATAGCTGAATCAACAAACTTTTGAAAAAAGTATAAGTGGTTCGTCATGGACATAGCTGAATCAACAAACTTTTAAAAAAAGTATATAAGTGGTTCGTCATGGACATAGCTGAATCAACAAACTTTTGAAAAAAGTATAAGTGGTTCGTCATGGACATAGCTGAATCAACAAACTTTTAAAAAAGTATAAGTGGTTCGTCATGGACATAGCTGAATCAACAAACTTTTGAAAAAAGTATAAGTGGTTCGTCATGGACATAGCTGAATCAACCAACTCTCTAAAAAAAGTATAAGTGGTTCGTCATGGACATAGCCTGATAGCTGAATCAACAAACTTTTGAAAAAAGTTTAAGTGGTTCGCCATGGGCATAGGGGAATCGACCAAAATATTTCTTACCACTGTGCCTCAAATGTGATATTACCACAGCTAAGAACTAGCCTAAAAGGGGATCTATAAGTACAAGGGGTACAACAGTACAAGGCCTTGCATTGGAAGCGTGCACGACTGACAGACTGAAGGCTACATTTTCAAAAAACAAGCTTTGAAGATGATTTATAGGCCTACTGGGTTGAGTGGTTCAAAAAAACATTTTTTTTTTCGAATTTCAACTGGTCTCGGGTGCGGGTCAATTTGCCCCTCGACCTATTCTCCCCAAGTCTATTTGCACCAGATTTCAGGGGCATATTGTAATAAGCTATCTCATCATGCTCTTATCTGCATCAACCCGATCATATAAATAACGTAGTCTGTTGCTTATACTTGGTTCATCATAATATAGGGACTGTATAATAAAATATACAGTAATAACAAAATATAATCACATCAGTACATCACCATTTAATCACCGTAATAATATCATCATATATAGTTTAGGTATATTAGCAAAAAATACTATCACGTTCAACAGGCCTATGCCTAACCTAAAATGGTATACAGACTATGAAGTTATGTACGGAAGCCCATATCAGCCATGTCGCGCGCAAACTTACATGTCAAGCGCGCAAACGTTATGCCATTTCAGTGTAGAAACATTTGCGCGCGCGACATGAAAGTTTGCGCGCGCGACATGAAAGTTTGCGCGCACGACTTGGAAGTTTGCGCGCGCGACATGGAAGTTTGCGCGCGCGACATTGGGAAGGACATAACGGCCATGTCGCGCGCAAACTCCATGTCATTTCCGTTTTGAATTTTGTCTGGGCGGGAAATTTGAATTTACATGTCCTACTGTTTGACTGTAACGCAAACCCCTGAACAGGAATAGGCCTGCTATAGCCGTATAGGCTCTCTGCTACTCCCACACTGACTGTACAACAATACCTTACACTGCAGCACTGCTAAGCTACTGCTAGACTGTCAGTATGTCAGATACTCAATCTGCTAAACTGTATTCATCCTGCATTACTAACAGCTGAATAGTCAAACAGTAGGTCACATAAATTCAAATTTCCCGCCCAGACATAATTCAAAAAATTACATTAAGTTTGTGCACGACTTGGCCGTTATGGGCTTCACCATGTCGCGCGCGCAAACTTCCATGCCACGCGCGCAAACATTCATGTCACGCGCGCAAACTACCATGCCGCGCGCACAAACTTCCATGTCGCGCGCACAAACTTCCATGTCACGCGCGCAAACTTCCAGGTCGCGCGCGCAAATGTTTCTACACGGAAATGGCATAACGTTTGCGCGCTTGACATGGAAGTTTGTGCGCGACATGGCCGTTATGGGCTTCCATAGTTATGACGTTATGACATTATGCTCGACGCCCTTCCAGCTGTTTAGATGTCAGCAAGTAAGTTAGTGCTGAATGATCAGTGTATATCCGGAATTTTCCACGGAAATGTTTAACGGCCCAAACGACGCCCAAACACTCCAAGTCACTAATAGAGTAGTATACTTCACCCCCATGTAAAGTTCGAGATGCATATGCAACTGGCTGCATACTGTTGTTTTCATTGTGTTGTGCTAACACTGCTGCCAAGCCTCTCTTGCATGCATCTGTATGTAATATAAAGTCCTTAGTAAAATCAGCATGTGCTAAACATGGTGGATTAGTAAGTGCGTGTTTAATATCACCCACAGCTGATTGTTGTTCTTCCCCCCAAATGAACTCAACATCATCTTTCATGAGGTTTGTCAAGGGTTTCATTCTATATGAACAATGCGGTATGTATATTCTATAGTATGACGCTAATCCTGTGAACATTTTAATCTCTTTCTTCGACTTCAATGATGGAATTGACAATAACTTCGAAACAGTCTCAGGGTCAGGATGTCGTCCATCTATGTCAATAATATGTCCCAGATAGTATATTCTAGAATTTAAGAATTTACATTTCTTCAACTTTAATTTAATTCCAACTCTTTCCAATGCTACTAAGACAGTTTCTAATCGCTTTAAGTGTTCTTCAGAACCAAATGCAAATATTAGAATATCAATGAGATATATTAGACAAGTAATATATTGCAGTCCCGATAATGTCAGTTCCATTAAGCGCTCTAATGTTGCAGGTGCATTGGTCAAACCAAATGGCATAAGTTTAAAATGAAATAAACCCATATGAGTTGAAAATGCTGTCTTCTCCCTGTCCCTTTGGTCCAAGTTTACAGTCCAATAAGCTGAATAAACGTCAAAAGGACTCTCAGAACGTTCTTTCACATCATTTTCTAACATATGATTTATTTGTTTCTCAATAACTGGCCAATACGATTTCGGAGTTCGAACACCTTTAACTCTAATTTGTTTTGAGTCTACTGTATCAATATGGTAAGACACACCGTCCACTAAACCTAAATCAGCTTCATTTCTGGCAAATACATGACAATGATTGTATAATATATTAACAAGTTCATCTTTCTCCTCATGACTGGAATCATCCCCAATTTGAAGTTCAGATTCAAATGTTTCCCTTGTCCATGGCTCTGACAAAACATCTGGTACAGGCATAGACATACATTCCATATCACTATCATCTTCCCTATCATCACCATCTGTATTATTAATCTCATTTATAGTCTCAATAAATTCTACCGATCCAAGTTTAGTCTTCTTATTCATTCGAATTTCCATGTTATGTATTTAGAACCTGCACAGGTATACGTTGTAACTCATCAACTTTGGTAAGTGATCTTGCTGCATTGAGACCATGTTTCTTTGTTAAAGATTCAGACTGCTCAAATAAAAGAGAATCTACCCTATTCATAGGATTATCTACATATCCACTTATCATCTGTCGACTCCGTGGAGGTATTATTACTATATCATTACACCATACAGTTGCAATCGTCTTATCCCCATAAGAACGTGTAACTGTTTCACTGATCAGTTCCTCACCATCCATTTCGAGGATTATATCTCCACTAACATTCCATCTCATACAAATATGGAATGCACCTAGCAAATCCAAGCCAATTAACACATCATGTTGTCCACTACGACCCACTAATAATTCTACAGTATGTTGCATTCTCCCTAACTGCATATTCAACATTACTGATCCTGTTATATCCATGACATGACCAGACGCAGACTTTGGTTCCACTGGCGGTGGTAATACATGAACTTTCGTTGATGTAAGAGAGTGTATTCTGTCCAAAGCAGCCTCAGATATTATTGATACTTCTCTACCCCCATCGACGAAAGAACGATAATCTACACCCCCCACCGTTGCCAATGTAAAACATCATCATAAATGCTGACCATTCCATGGCAAGTTAGATTTACCCTCCATTGTAGAGTTAGTTTTTCTGGCATCAATTGCTGATGATATTGCACCCTCCCCCTTCCCCTTGCTCACAGTTGGCGCTTCATTATAATCATCTTGAGTATGATTACATTTATTGTATCCCACAATAACTGTGTTACAAGATAAAGAAGATTGTTGATATTTATCCTCTGTATTACCTTTGCATTTATTCTTGTCATCCTTCTTTTTATTGTTCTTATAACAGTCTTTTATACGATGTCCGGACTTTCCACAACCATGACACTTAATAGGTGACTGACAATCATAAGCAAAATGACCATATTTTCCACAATTATAACAATGGACATTTGGTTTCTTTATAATTTCTGAGTTAGTAGAAAAATTAGCATATTATTTGAACTAGACTTTGGTTTGTTATAGTTACTCGATTTATAATCCATTGAAGATGTAGTCACTGAACATTTCGGCTCTACAGCATGTTCCATATCTAGTGCATTTGCTTGTTGGAATAACTCTTTCCAAGTTGAGTCAGGATGAAGTCGTCGCCAACCTCGCAGACGTCCACGAAGTCCAGAACGGATATTAACAGCAAAGAAATCCTGAAGTAATGGAGTTTCACCAACACCATCTTCTTCTTCCTTACGACGTCGAACATAAACCATGAATCGTTCAATAAATTCAGGTAAAGATTCATTAATACCCTGTTTACAGGAGGCAACTTTAGTAGCTGTACTCCTTCTACTGTCCCCAAGAATGCCTTTTACAGCTTTCTTAAATGAATCATAACTCTCCTTCTCCGACTCATCTAAGGTTTCTTCTAGCATTGTATGAAGTCGTCCAATTTTTACTAGTAAACGGTTCTTCTTCTCGTCTGCTCTGACCTGGGAATCAGTCAATACCCTGTCATAATACTCATCAAACCATTCTTGGATTGACATTGTTTTTGGGTCGAAAGGAGGAATTTTTTCAGTTAATTTCGTGGAACGCCTACTCATATCTCTAGAACCCATTGCCGAATTTCTAGGATCGTCACCCTCATAATTTCTTCCCAAACATTCCTGGTTATTCAGAAGAGATCGGAACATCTCTTCTTCCTGACGATTCATCTCTTCCGCTACAACGCGATCATTCTCTAAATGTGCGGCATCTTTATCGTAAAGTTTCTCCATTATTTAAGTAAACATTCTCGCCTGATTTTCCATCTGTTGTTGCATAACAGTACTGAATATTTGTGCGATGTTGCTCAAGTCAGTTACAAACCCCGTATCACCTGCAGCACCCTTTGATGTTTGTTTCGACTTTTCCTCCTCACTCAATGCTGCTTTTCTAATCGCCTCGTGATAATTATCTTTCGTTTCTTCGGCAGTCTGATGAGTAACATGCTCCAGTTCTGCTACTTACAGCATAACCCACCACTATATGTTAAACATAAGCCTATATACCCTTACCCTATAGATCGTAGTGTATGCAGTCGGTGTGACCTCCATGTAATAATCTATCTCATCATGCTCTTATCTGCATCAACCCGATCATATAAATAACGTAGTTTGTTGCTTATACTTGGTTCATCATAATATAGGGACTGTATAATAAAATATAATAACAAAATATAATCACATCAGTACATCACCATTTGATCACCTTAATAATATCATATATAGTTTAGGTACCGGTATATTAGCAACAAATACTATCACATTCTACAGGCCTATGCCTAACCTAAAATGGTATACAGACTATACGCTACCAGTACTGCTATATTCCTATTACAATATGGACTTGGGTGAATTGACTTTGACAGTTAACTGATCCGCCCCACCTGTAAGTCTGTAAGTACATTTGCACCTGCACCAGATAACTTTATTTAATGTTTTACTAATATCAATCAAATCAAATCTATACAATACAATACCATTTTGGAACATTTCAAATTAATAACTGTCTGACTGTATGTATATGCAATATATATAGTGCTCTCTCTATAATGCAGTAAGAAAAATATTTTTTATGACCCCTTTTATTATTTTAATGACCCCTTTTTTTAATGTACCAGTACCTACTAGGTATTGTTCTTCTGTTTTTAGTTGTACGGGTATCGGCAGGACTGGATTAAGGTCTAGGCTAGCTATAGCTATGCTATATCCTAGATTGCATCCCTCACTGGAGAGTGATAGCCCCCCTATCAAGGTGGCTCATGCGGAGGAGAACGTTACTGCTGAGAAGTTTAACCCTATTAAACCCGGGGGGGGGGGGGGTCAATATGACCCCCCCCGTGGTTTTTTTATCATAATTCTGAAACAAACGCAGTTGGGAATCTGAAATTTTATGACTTTTCCTAAAAATCTATTGTCTTCCTAGTAGTGAAAACCGTTTTTAAAAATATTGGGTACTTTTCGAGTTATAGCACCATTTTTTAACCCTACTTTTGGCACTTTTTTTGAGGCGTTTTTTGAAAATTACATTTCATTAAATATGAATTGAAACATCTCTATTTTTGATTCACACCGGTTTTTTGGTGTTAGAAATTGGATGGAATTCATATAAATTGATTTAGAAATTTCAAACTTGTTTTTTTCGGTGGGTGCCAAATTTTGGTGCCAGCACCAAATTTTGAAATAAGTCAACTTTGTAAATTGATTGTTTGAAACTTGTTTTTTACGCAATTGAGGTTTTTTGGGATTCTGGATTCGATGAAATATATACGAGTTGCACCAAGCGTATCAAACTTGTATTTTTCGGTGCTGTGTGCAAATTTTGGTGCTAGCACGAAATTTTGAAAATCCATTCAATAGATAAAATTGCTTGTGACAATTTATTTCTTGCGTTTTAGAGGTTTATGGCTGTTCTGAATTCAATGGAAAATATAATTATCGAACTAGACATTTCAAACTTGTATTTTTTGGATGTGGGTGCAAAATGTGGTGCTAGCACCAAATTTTGAAAACCATCAAATATATCAATTGATTGTGTCACCTTGTTTCTTGCGTTATACGGGTTTGTGATGGTTCTGAATTCAATGGAATCAGTAAAAATTTCATAAGAGTTCTCAAACTTGTATTTTTCGCCGGTGGGTGAAAATTGTTGTGCCAGCACCAAATTTTGGAAAATATGCAAATTGATAAGTAGATAGTATCACCTTGTTTCTTGCGTTATACGGGTTTATGAGGGTCCTGAATCCGATGGAATCAATAAAAACAGCACTGGACATCGCAAACTTGTACTTTTTGGTGATGGGTACGAAATTTGGTGCTAGCACCAAAATTTGCCAAATTACGCCGAAAAATACAAGTAGCAATGATCTGGCATATTAGAAATGTATTCCATTAGAATCAGCGCCCTCGAAAACCTGAAAATGTGAATTTATAGCATCGTATAAGTGAATTAAAAATTTTGTGTTCTAACTGAAAAGTGCTGGTTACTTGTTTTTTTCATTTTTTTCCTACGCAGAGAGGACTAAACAGCAATTTATAGTAATCATATCATTTTTAAATATTTTCCAATGTATTTTGCACCCCAGAAAACCTGTATTGAAAAATAATTAGCCGAAAATGTAACTTTCAAATTTTGTGAAAATTGTGCACTACTTGTAATTTTGGTGCTGCAATATAACCACCCCAGTACATTTTTTCGAAAATTTTTTTTTTCGGTCGGATCCAGACAAGTGATACCTACGTACAAACAAAAAATCAGACGTTTTCGTAAATATTTGTAGATTTTAGAGGGGGGGAGGTCAATATGACCCCTCCGCGGTATTTGTACAACATTTTATAGCCCGGTACTAATAGGGTTAAGAGACTCCGTAAACGTCGTACCAAAAAGAAGGATTGATTGTTTTAGAGTAGTAAACTTGATAGAAAGCGTAACTTTAGTGTATACTATAAACTCAAGTCCCGCTTTCTGGGAGTGGTGTAAAAGATTTTGCGGCAAAATTTATATTTTATGTGCAATTTGCTATCTACTCTATACGCAGCAATCTATGTTACTACAGTGTTACTTCAGTGTAGTGGATGCCCAAATTCAGTCAGTCTGAATTAGGAAGAACTATGGCAGAAATTATAGAGCACTGTATAGTAATCTATACACTCACAACGCACCACTCATCTTATCTGATAGTTGCAAAATTTATCTGACTGCTGATTCACTAGATTGCAAAATATTGCCGCCACTGCTGGTAATTTACTGCTTTGTACCGTTGTTCATTGTTTATTTGGTAATATTATTGCCCGACAATACTGTTATTCCTAACATTAGCAATTATTAATTAATGATTAGTTACATGATTAGTTAATAAACATTAGCAATAATCCGAATTAGCAACTGACGTCGCCGAATTCGCTATCGTCGTAGACTCCAATTCAATCATACCAGAGTTCAAAAAGAGAGTTAACATTGCCTCCGTCAACACACTTGGGTTTCTGGACTTGTTAGACAAGGTCGTAAACATGCAGGTAGACCTGAAAGCCACTCAGTCGAACCTCGCCACTGCAAGCTAGAGAATTGAGAGCCTGGAGCTACTACTACAACTACTACTACTAGGATCGGCATGCTGCATTGCAGCTGCATTTTTAAGAATGCTGTGCCGGCTTGTCAACAAAATTGCACCGCCACAACTCCCTATCACCCATGACATTTGCTAGATCATCCGCATCTTTAAGGCCAGTGTCCTTTAAGATGCGTCTCAAGAAAGTCATGGGGTGTCCACCATGCTTATTCACTCCATGAGGCTGCCAAAGTACAAGATTATGCACTGGCTGGTCCTCATGGCGAAAGCAATGTCCTGCAAAGCGGAGGCGATTTTGTTCTAGTGTCAAGCTTGGGGGAACCAATGAGACACCTCCAATGTTATATAGTGTCTGGTTGGAGATGTGTGCATTGTACTTGACACAATGTACCCGGCGTAGCATTCTTGTGAATGTGCCATCCAGAGATTTGGTGTCCTCAGCAGTTAGAGCCCAGCATGGACTCCCGTAGAGGAGTACTGGAACTACTGCTGCTCTAAATAATCGGACCTTAAGTTTCCGATTAATTCTAGGTGACTTCCAAATCCTGGAAAGCCTATTCAAGGCTGCCCATGCCTTTCCCTTACGTATTCGAAGGTCCTCACCTGACTTCCGGATCCATGATCCCAGGTAACAGAAGTCGTCCACATGCTCAAGTATACCATCCTTTGAGCTTATGCTCATCCGATCAGAGACTTGCTGAGGACTTTCAAAGTTAACTGTCAGAATTTTGGTCTTTCTGGAGTTAATAAAAAGACCAACACTAGAAGCAGCATGTTCTAATGAGCTGAGGAGCCGCTGGGCTCCCTCTAATGATTCTGAGAGTACTCCTAAGTCATCTGCAAAGTCTAGATCAGTTAGGTACTTGGCAGGATTTTCTCGACTTCTGGAGCCAGTAGGTGGAGTTATCATCACCCCATCATCATTATGATGATCTAAGGACATGTGTAGAACATAGTCAACCACAATAATGAACATGAATGGTGCAAGTGTGTCTCCTTGGAGGACGCCCCATAACACTTCAAATGGTTCTGTGTGACCGTCAACAGTAGACACAAATGTTGTCGAACCATCGTATACTGATCTGATTGCTGCAATAATTTCATCAGGAATCCCATATAATGAAAGTATGCTGAACATACGTGAGCGAGAGACTGAATCAAAGGCCTTGAAGAAGTCAACAAAGATAACAGCCAGATGCCTGTCTTTCTTTTTTGATAATTCTTCAATTATCCTTCTAAGTGCCAAAATGGGCTCCATGGTCCCACGACCTTTACGGAACCCATTCTGATTTCCACGAAGCAGTCTTCCAATGGGATCCCTAATGCGATTTAATAGAATCCTATTGTATAGCTTTGCAGCAATCGAGATCAATGAGATTCCCCGAAAAGAACCATAGAGTGTTAGGTTGCCCTTCTTGGGAACTGGCACCAACTTATTTGTTTTCATTTCTTGTGGGACTCTTGTTGTTCGGTATGTCTACTATGATGGGATAGATGAGCTTTAAACACTCAGGTATTTTAAAGACCTCAGGGGGAACACCATCTACTTCACTGGTACGATTGGTCTTAATGCTCTTTGCAGCAGCCTTCACTTTTGCAAAGGAGATATCGCCAATGGGAATATCTGGGAGTACAGACTCAGACACTTTTACTTCTATAAAGTTATCAGGCAATAACCTGTCATTATTGAGGAGCTTTTCAAAGTGGGCTTTCCAACCATTGAGGCGATCGGCTGGTGATTCAGCCTTAACCTTGGTGGTTGGTTGGCTTTTCTGCCCAGTAAGCAGATTGATCGATTTCCATGCCTGGGATGATTGCCTGCTGTCGTCAGCATCATTGATGGCATCAACCTGTTGGTTTATTAGCGCCTGTAGATTAACAGAGTACTGCCTGTTCAGGGACCTAGATGCAGCCTTAACTGCATTCTTGGCCGCTGTAGTCTGTTTGAGTCGGGACTCTTTCTGCGCCTTATGACGGTCATTTCGGCACTTCTGAATTTTGTTGTCAGTCCAGGGGGACCTTTTCCTTTTTCGAGGGTATACAGGAACTGTTTCTGCAGCTGCTAACTTAACTGCTTCTGTAAAGGCAGTATAGCCCTCACAGTGATCTGCTGCCTCAGAGGCAAGAGCCTCATACCTGTTGCTCAGCTGTGGTGAGAAGCTGCATCTCACACTTGGCTGTTGCAACAGATAGGACCAGTCATGCCGCGGCAAGGCAGATTTCGTTGTTCTGCTAGCACGCAGACTAAGTCTTACCTTGGCCACAATAAGGCGGTGATCACTGGAGAAGGGTCGAAGTGTAAATGCATTACAGTCTTGTATAGAGCTCCTGTATTTCCTAAGAAACAGAATATGGTCTATCTGGAACTTGTGACCACTGGGTCCACTATGAGTCCATAGCTTTCCAGTTCGCTTCTTGAACTGGGTTCCAGCCGAAAATAATCCATTTCCAGAGATAAAATCCTGAAGATGGACACAATTTCGGTTAACACTATTGCTATAGACCCAGGGCGATGTAGGTGATTGATGCAGACTTGCATTAAAGTCTCCCAGGAATGTTAAGAATGCATGCTGATCAACTCCATCAGTAGCTGCATGTAGATTGTGGTAGAAATTTTCCACCTCCTCTACAGGGGCAACACTAGTTGGAGAGTAGCACACAATCAGAACCACCTTAGGAAACTTCTTAGCCAGTCTTCCAAAACATGAGAAGTGGCAACGGATGATGCGGTTTGAGATTTGGTCTATTTTATCCAATGCTGCATGTGCAGTTGGATTCATCAATAGACCAATTCCACCATTTCCACTATCATCTGCTGACGCTAGGGCGAGTCGCCAACCGCCCCCCATGTCCTTAATCAGAACCTTATCAGTCTGTCCAGTCTGCATTCGGTGCTCTTGAACACCCACTGCGCTAAGAGAAAGCTTATCTACCAAGGCAGTCAGCTCACCTTGTCGCATTGGGGACCCGAGTGTTAGGGTGTTTACTGAGGCTAGTCTAGTGACTTGCCTCAGATTCACCAATGGCTTTGTTGGTCGGGGTGGAACATGAGAGTAGCCTCCAACTCCAGAATCCCTCTCCCCATCACAATCTGGCCTCCCTGGTGACCCAGGGTTTGGGCCAGAAAGGTCATCAGGAAAGGGACTCAAATAATTGTTGGCTGCTCTCTCTCTCCAGTAGGGGGTGAGACAGGCAGCCTGTCAGGAGTTAACTGACGCCTGTGAGGACGATTGTGTCCGGTAATTCCACTGGCCTCTAGTGGCTGGACCTCCGCATTGCTAATGTAATCCATAGTGGGGGTTGGGGGGTGTTTTTTGCCGAGTCAGCTCTCGGGGCAAATACCACACCCTGGTTTGCCATTCCACAGGGTGGGTGTCGCAATGGAGTCAGATATGAGGCCCATCACCCATATCTACTCTGGCGCACATGACCCACCATTGGCTGTTGCAGCTCATCTGCTGGGTCATGCCCTGTACCCTTGCTGCCAGGTGCAGGTCGCAGTGAAGTGCTCTCAGAGTGGACATGAGAACACTATACTCCTGACCAGGCATTGGTAGATCACCATCTGCCTGGTCAGGCCATATACCCCTGCAGCCAAGTATATGGGTCCTTAATCCAGGACCAAGGGCATCCTTATCCCAGAACGAAGGGGGTCCTAGTTACAGGACCAGATTTGCCCTAATAAGAGGGTCTATGCAGCTACAGGTGGCACCTCCTTTATGCTGCATGGAGGTGGCAAGTTTTCTTGACACATAATCACACAATCAGCCTGGAGCTGATTGTCGCAAACATAGCTAACAACATGAAGACAACAAATAACACCAACAATTCAGCTTTCTCCTCCCCAGTTTTACTAAAGCGAACTACCAAAGCCAAGCATCAGCTAAAAAAGAAGGGGAAAAATCACAAAACTAAGCGATCTGGAAACACAACAAAGTCACACTCTCCGCTATAACTTGACTCAGACCTCTCAGACGAACATGAATGCGTAACTGACTGTAGTACTGCACCATCCTACAAAACAATAGATGCTGCTCCAAGCGACGAAGGGGAATCATCACCCTCAAGTTGCGTAGACCAACCATCTATCCCCAATCCGACTACTTTAGAAGAAGTCTTGTATTCAAAAGAAACCTGGACCCAAAGCAACTCCACTATAACAGCCTCAAAAAGCCGCCCCAGACATAAACCTACACCCACTTCAAACACATTCAGTGAACTTGACCCAGACGCCAACGTGCTAAGTGAACTAAGAAAACAGAACGAGTTGTTGAATGAGATCATTAATCAGAATAAACCAGTAAATAACAGCAGCAACAGGGGAAAAGGCAACACCAGCAGCAGCGACACAATCACACTCCATATTTCAGGCCTCCCACACAACACCAACTGCATTGAATTATCACAGTTTTGCTTCCGGCAGACAGGTATACGACCCATACACCTATACATAATTGGCAAACGCGGCGAACTAAAATCTGCAAAGGTGACCGTTCTCACATCCGAATCAAACATATTTCTCGATCAAAAAATGTGGCCCGGCGTCAACCCAACTGTCTCCAAGCACACATCAAGGCAACCCACTGTCACCCATCACCACAAACATTTCAACCCCACCACTAACACACGAGCCTCCCACAATAACTACAAACACCAATCGAGCAGAAGTCCCCAGGAGCAGTTCACTCACATCACTGACAACAAGTTAGGCCTCTCCCGCGATACTCATATCCACCCAACAAGATATCAAGATCCTCAAACTAATTACTCCAGGTTTACACACTTTATGAAATGACCCGACAGGCATAGCCCTCGTCACCTTTCTGGGCCTGGTTATCTCTCAAGTCAATTCACCTCTCGCTCCAACAATAATTCCCGTTACAGTCACGCCAATCGACACGACCGTGGTGAGGATTACCACAATCACAACTATCCTTACACCACAGGTGAAGACACATACCACAATTACTTCCCACCAAGATCTGAGAGGGGCAAACTGCACAACCGCAACCCTGCTCACTCTAACAATAACCCCCATAGCCCGTACAACAGAATAAACAGTTATCAGAGAACAGAAAACACACACAAAGATGGGTATAAATCACACAACTTCGCTAACGACTACTCATCTACTGGTAGGAATTCGCTAAACAGCAGGAGGCCAAATTAAGAAGATGTGCAATACCATAGCCAATTTTAAAGGGAGCAACATCCACCCACTCATACCAGATGTCCCTGTCCCCACTTTAAGACAGAAAACATATTTCACTGAAGCTACAGCCCTTTTAAATAGCAGGAGCACCTCACACCTTGATCTAAAGCTAATCCCCCTCAACATAAAGGGTTACATCAGAAACAACCTCTATATAACCTCTTTGATTGAACACGAAGGACCTGACATGCTGTTCCTACAGGAAACATGGCTTAATCCTAGAGAAACAGAATACCACCTGCGCACCAAAGAAAAAGTGCCCAAGGGTTACAATTGCTACTACACCATATCGGCCATTATGGTAAAGGATTCACTCATCCCATACTGCACAGAACTACTGGAAGTGACCACATAATTTCCCTATCCATCAAGGACCACCCCACCATCCCAAACTCTCTTATAATCGGCACCTACATGCCTTCCAACTGTGGCAGGACAGATGACAGAGACAACTACATGGAAGAATGCCTTGAGCTAAACACTCTTATAGCAGAGGCTCGCAAAGAAGGACTACAGGTAATACTTGCAAACTCAAAACAACACACTCAGGGTCAAAACGCAAAACCTACCTTCCACCAAATATTCAACGACACTGTCATCCTTCTATTTCAACTAACCATTTCCGACCTACTCCCCACAGCAACAGGACCCTCAATAACCTAACATTTCAAGGCAAAAGATGACAGCACACTCAGGTCCTCTCATATTGTCCATATCATTGTCTCCTTGGGACTAGAAAATAACATAGCTAATTGTCTTAGATTCCCTGAGGATCCTCTAAACCTCTCCGATCACACTCCAGTGAAGACCACCTTAAGATTTTTGGAAGCCACTGGAACACACCACCCAAACAAGACCTCCCTTAAAGTAACACGCAACAAAACTGAGAATTTCCACTTTAACAAGACTTCACAGAAGCAGCTCGAAAACTATCGGAATGAGATTACAACAAAGTTGGAATCTGACCTGGACTCTCACAATAACACAGAGGTCAACACAATGTTCAACATTATAACCACCACAATTCAGCAAGCCGCAGAGCTACATATATCCCTTACTTACAACAGAAAATCGCGCCTAACCGGAACACAACGATTCCTGCATAAAAAACACGATGCAATGCCCGACCTGGGTTCCGCCAAAGAATCCTATGACAAATCTAGATCTGTCTGGGAAAGAGGTGGGAAAATGAAGGACATTCATAACAATGAATATAAGAGCTTCATAGATGCCAGAACTAAATATTGCTCTGCTAGCTTAAGATACGAAAGAGCTTATCAGCTATTATCAGCACATCTTAGACATTTCAAAGTTATGTTCATCCAACAGCGACGCCTTCTGGAAAATAACTAAGCAGACCAATACCTCCATGGAGACGTCGCGTAACATGGTGGATAAATTATACAACCACTTCGAGTCGACCTATGGTGCTGGAGTGGACGATATCCAAATGCAAACCTCCGACTCCACTTCCCCTCCAACGCTCAAGACAGACCATGGTCTGCCGACAGCCCCAACACTTCATTCTCTGCTGCTGACATTGAGGCAGGAATCAAAACCCTAAACCGGGGGAAATCATCTGATGTATTCAGCCTCAAAGCAGAGCACCTGCTCTTTGGTTTATCCAACACACTCTGCGAGACTCTAGCCAATCTGTTTAACTCAATCCGCCAGTCAGGCCTCACACCAGCAAACTTTGGTAAGGGGATCTTGCATCTAATCTACAAGGGCAAGCGCCTTCCAAAATCAGCTCCAAAGAGCTATCGAGGTATTACAATAATCTCAGTTATTAACAAGCTTTGGGAGTCGTTAATCGTACCTCAACTGTCTCAAGTTAAATGCAGCCCCTTGCAGTTGGCTTACCAGAAAGGGATAAGCTCAGACATCGCATACTCCTCTGTTGCAAACATAATAGAACATTTCAACAAGAACCACTCCACTATCCACCTTGTATCCGTGGACTTGAACGCAGCTTTCGACAACATCTCTCACAACAAGCTGTTCTCTCTCCTTAAGGGGAAAATAAACCCTTACCTTTTCTCATCACTCAAATCCTATTATAACTCTGGGTCTGTCCTCATGCAATGCAACAGGTACACATACACTAGAGAAATCAAACTAACACAGGGAGTTCGCCAGGGTGGAATCATCTCCCCCCTACTGTTCAACATCTACATGATGCTGCTTTTCAATGAGATAGAAGCAAGCGGCTATGGATGCCACCTCTCCAAGCAATTATATGCAGTAGTCGGATATGGAGACGACATCGCCCTGCTAGCCAATCTAAAATCAGACATAATGGCACTACTAGAAATTGCTACCAAATACTTTCAGGACCATAATCTAACGCTAAATTGTAGGAAGACAAAATACATCTGCATTACAGATGTTAACAACATCAATCTTGACCAAGAGCTGAATCTTCCTCACCTGAACATTAACCTGGCATTAACATTAGCATGTACGTACATACTTGGGCCTCCCACTGCCATCCACAGCATGTTCTTTAGAATCTCACTTCAAAGGGAAGTGCATAACCCAAGCCAGAAATATGCAGTCAAGAGGATTTTGTATCAACACCATTCCTCTCCACGTTATTTCCGAGATATGGAAGGTCATTTGCTTACCATCTATACTCTACGGCTCCCCCATCCTAACAGGAAACAGTGCCTAAGTACCACCAAGAGTTTGAACAAAACCATGCACAAGCTTATACTAGCCAGAAACTACATTTCAAATGAACAACTGTACAAGTTGCTGGACTGTAACATAGAAACCATAATCCATATCAACACTCTACGCCTCGTACATAATGCCTTTTCTTGTAGCAACAAGAAGGTCACCTACCTTTACAATCATCTCCTGTGTAAGCACTTGCTGGGAATGGTGAGGACATCATTGTTCACTGAATACGTAAAATACGTGTGGTTGAGTAACTTTCCGACCCTCACCTCTATAAGCGTCCATAAATAAGACACAAACCGGCTCGGACGTCAGGCCAAGTCTCATGCACGTAATAGGCACGCCAACACCGAGTCGGAATATCGAACCCTTTACTTACTCAACAGCAACACCGGGACGTATGAGGCCAGACGGTCAGTATTTATGCAATGCTTCCCAAACATTCAGGCTGGGTAACACCACATACGACCCACTTTTAACCACCACAACCGCACACTCCAACGCTTTTTACAAACTATCAACACAACTCATTAATTGTCTTAATGGGACAATGAGCCCAACCCTTTTAATCCTTTTATCTTACGTGCATTCATAGCCGGTATGTTATTGTTTGTCTGTATTTATCGTTTAACTGTTCCCGGTCATATAGATTTTATCAACCTTGACTAATATAGCCGCTGGGGCGTAAGCCAGATTGTTAATAAAAATTGCTCTATGTTTATCTTTGGAGAACATGTAACGTAATTGATAATATCAACTAACTCTCTTTATTATTATAAGAGGTAAGCAGAAGGGAAGCTCGAGTAACTATTTCGGTTCAAATTAAAGTGGTTTGTGTGATATTTATGCTATTTCATAATACCGACGTGAGTGCGGTGAAATTAGTCCGAGTCAGCAAACCAGTGTATTACCGTATTACCGTCAGCTGAGTGAGTGTGAGTACATAATACTACATCCCTAAAGGATGTAAATAACAGTGGCTCTATTAAATAATCTATTGAAATTATCATAAGTCATCACTCTGTATAGTATTTAAATCGCAGCATCTGAAAGGAACTGCTAATACTAGTAATATAGATAATATATATATATATATATGGACACAAAACGTAGCAAGGACGCCATTCTCACTAAAAAGGGACTGGCGTCCTTGCTACCTATGCAGAATATGAAACTGTCGGTTCAGCTACCATGAGTGGCACCCTTGCTACTTAGGTAGCAATGGTGACAAAGTGGCTACAATGCTACCATAATCTGACAAGCTAGTTGATAACCCCATTTAGCGTGATACAATAACGGAAAACAATTAAAATTCGATACGGTTATACAAGCTGGATTATAAAGCTAATTAGTAATCATATAATCGAGTAATTAAGTAACTAACTAACAGGTATACAAGCCCAAATGTTGCGTAGCTTTTTTTGACGGTTTGTATTCTGGCAATTTGAATTATTACATGAAAACTACTAAAACAAGCTA
Source organism: Nemertoderma westbladi (assembly GCA_032718475.1). Taxonomy (NCBI): domain Eukaryota; kingdom Metazoa; phylum Xenacoelomorpha; order Nemertodermatida; family Nemertodermatidae; genus Nemertoderma; species Nemertoderma westbladi. Next base: position 642 of record JAUCBJ010000980.1, on the reverse strand, counting down.
CTTGCGTACGGAATTTTGTGCAAAATTTTCCAAAAATATTGTTTCTGATTAATTTAAAACAAGCTTGTCCCTTAAATTACTAGGAATATTACAAATAGCTGCAAAGTATTTATTCCGAATCTATGAGCTGTATTGTAAGAAGTAGTGCTTGAAGAAACTGACCTTTTAATTAACATTTTTATTTCATGTAGAGTAATCTAGAAATAAATTCAAGTGGAAGTTGTTTTAAAATCCAAGTGAAACGAGGATTTCATAGTGAAGAGTGCAATAATATCGTCGGTGCTGTGATATGGAAAATCAACTAAGGTGCAAAAATATAATTTCGAGATAATCACATTTTTGTGTTTAATTTTTGCAAAAATTGCAGCATGAAGATGATATTTCAGAAAATAATTCTTTTTTCATACACTAATTCTTTTTTCATTGCACTAGTTACACCATTTTACACTAGTTACACCATGTTACACTAGTTACACCATGTTACACTAGATACACCATTTTACACTAGTTACACCATTTTATACTAGTTACACCATTTTACACTAGTTACACCATGTTGCACTAGTTTCACCATGTTTCTCTAGTTACACCATTTTACACTAGTTACACCATGTTACACTAGTTACACCATGTTACACTAGT
>JAUCBJ010000978.1:0-25232 GCA_032718475.1 Nemertoderma westbladi | reverse complement strand
GAATCTCTAATCATTGATTAGTTCAATCATTCGTAAACTGTGCACATTAAAGGTTGCCTTAGCTGTATAAGAACTAAATAAATGCCATATTAGGTAGGCCCTTCTGTTCTTCCATTTGACCAGATTTTAGTTTCATTAGAAATTACGAATTAATGATACAATAATGATGCGCATACTTTGGTTTTTAATTGGAACAAGAATATGACTAATTACAATCAAAATTTTATTCTACAGAGATTATACGATTGATAACAAGATCCACTCAAGTAATAATGATTCACAGTCATTAATTGTTGAGAAGACCACTGATATATTAAATGCCCTACTGACTGGGTATGATTCTCGTCTTAGACCGGGTTTCGGTTCAGGTAAACCAGTGGTGGTTGGCATTACACTGCTCATTGACTCAATTGGACCTATATCTGAAGTTGCCATGGTAAGTCACATATTTATCAGATTGTTACAGATTGTTTATGCAAACTATACACACATATTTATTACATACATAATGATAATAATTTTTCTAGATATGAATTTTAAAATAATGCACATTTTTATTACCATTTAGACATTATAAAACTATTGGCTTCTTCCTATAATGCGCTACCTTATTCAGGATAATATAAATTGTTATAATTATTATATTATATTATAATAATTATTATATTTAAATTATAATAAGGAATATGGAAGTGTGTATTCGAATCTCGAATTCATGTTGGCAGTGCGGCCAAATTGAATTAAAATTATTTTTTTATGGTCAAGAAAACAGCTGCCACTACATATATCTTATTTGTTCTTCACATTCAACTTTAGATCAAATAATTAGATATAATAATATCAACAATTTGCACAACAAGTTGATATTATTTCTTTATTGTGCGTTGCATGTATCGTCGGTCTTATTGTTATGATGCGACAATACTGGCTCACAATACCCGTCAAAGCAGTGAGTATGCCGCCTTTCCACTTTGACTTACCGGTACTTCACCTACTCTTCCAATCTTCTACTACCACCGCTTCCTTGTTACTAACTAGTTTATATTGAAAACACCGGATACGGGTAAACTGCGATGAGATTTCAATAGAAGTACCTCATATTTTACGCTCTGCACTATCGGGACACGGGGGGCAGGATGTCCCAGGAAGATCAATACCGGGCCGGACTTAGAATCTCAGGGCCTGAGATAGTATCTCCGGGCCAGACTTAGTATCTCTGGGCTGGACTTAGTATCTCAGGGCCTGAGATAGTATCTCCGAGCCGGACTTAGTATCTCAGGGCCTGAGATAGTATCTCCGAGCTGGACTTAGTTTCTCCGGGCAGGACTTAGTATCTCCGGGCCTGAGTTAGTATCTCCGGGCTGAACTTAGTATCTCCGGGCCGGACTTAGTATCTCCGGGCCGGACTTTGTATCTCCAGGCCGGAATTAGTATCTCAGGGCCTGAGATAGTATCTCTGGCCTGGAGGGAAATTCAATTTGAGTATTAAGTGGGACTGGCCAACTGGGGTGGGGTGGTGTACTGGCTGACTCGCTAATCACCACCAGTCCATCACCAGTCAGCCAGTAGTCATTCTGTCATTTTCACTAGCTGCGTTACTGATGGTGAATACTGGAATACCAGACTGCCAGAGTATAAGCCTACCATCAGTACCGGATTGACTCCATGCAAACTAGCCCAACTTGCAAGTATGGATTGGCTGCAGTTTGTTTCTGTTGATTGCTGTGTCAGTGCTATGCTCACATTGTAAATTAACGTGTTTGATATTATCTCAAAATTCGTTTTTAAATTGGAATGTTAAAATGTCAAAATGTAAATTTGAAAATTACATGTCCTGGAATATAGTGTCGTTATTCAGGTACCTGCCCCCCCCCCCCCCCCCCCACAAAAAAAAAATTCTACAAATCTTAATGAGATTGCATGAAATTTGAAATAGAGATAGTTTCACCTCCCTCCTCCTTCGTGGGTGAGCCAGAATTTTTATTTTTGCTTTCAATCTTTAGCTACAAGTGTTTGAAAAAGGTGTATCCTGTGATATTTCACCAATTACACTGGCCCAGGCCATGTGTAGTAATAGACTGGTGTCTCTAGGTTTTCCAAGGTTATACTGGAATGGTAGGATCTGGAACTGTGTGATGAAACACAAGACAATAAAATTTTAGACACAATAGTAGGCCTAAGTGTGGGTTAGTGTGGGCTATTTCGGATAAAACTTATGGTGAGAAAAATATTTATCACCAGGGTAAAATAATTAATTTAACAGGACCGCCGTTTGAACAGGACACAGCATACAGCACGCACTGCCCCCCCCCCCCCCCCCCCCCCCCCCCACGTAATTGTATCTTAATGACCATTAGTATCTACTTCAAAAATATTTAAAGCGCATCATTTATAATTATTAAATAATTATTTAATGATTACTGCAGAATTTTAGGGTGGATTTTAATATACGACAGTTTTGGAAAGATCCTCGACTTGCTTTCAGTAACGGAGTTGGAAATGGAATCGACAGCGATCTAACTCTGTCGCATGAAATGCTGCCAAAATTATGGCTACCAAATATATATTTTCCCGAGTCGTTGGAGGTTGGTATTACTAAATTTATTTAATTAACATATTTATGTATTTATTTGTAATTATATATATATATTTATTGACAAAAATAGATTGTCAAAATCGCACAGACTAGGACCAGTAAATTCAAACTTTAACCTTTAATAGATACAGATAGATAAATAATTACCGTATATAAATACAAAAATAATACAAAAAAATACAAATACAATTACATAAATAGTGTATTCGATAATCTCTACTTAATAAAGATTCATAAACAATTACATAAATACATAGTAGATACGGCTTACACTTATAGAGTGTACTGTACATCTATTCGAGAGTTTCAAGCACACTATAAATTATGTTTGACAGAGTCAAAAACTCTTCATTACTAGTTACATACATTAGAGATTCTACGATGTAAACGAGAGTGAAGGAGGCCTAGTCACTAAAACACAATTCAGAAGCACATGCTCCTCCGATTGTATAAGCCCACACCTGCAAATCCGGCGCTCCTTGGGAATCCTCTTCCACCTCCCTAGATCCACTGCCGAGGAAGTGATACCGAGTCGAAATCGGGATAGAGCGATCCTACTCCGTTCTGGAATGTTGTAACCCCGTTTGCACTAAGGTGGATGTGATAGTGTAGGGTTATACAGAAGGGAGAGTTTACGTATGGTGGAGTCGGTTGCGGTAGAACGTCGGAAATTTTATTTCCATAGTGCAGAATGAGTTTATGACGGGATCCCCCTGGCTGAATTGCAACTTCTCAACCGCGAATCCCATTGGAGTTCGTTCAACTATACAGCGATCCAGGACAAAAAAAAGAATGGCCTGTGTAGGCTCTTATCCTCAAAGATTTGGAAGTCTCTCTGGCGCTTCCGGATAGCACTCTGTGGATCCGACACACCTGACTCGATGAATAACAGATCACGACACACTTTAGGCCTCACACCTAATGCCGCAGCTAGTGCCTCAGTATACTGAGATTCTATTGGTCGAATGTCTCCACCTACCCACGACTCCGAACCGTAAAGCAGTCAAGCAGTGCTGATGTAATGCAAGCCCTCAAAACAGTTTCATCCACACTGGACTGAACCGGTGTTTGCTGAGGAAGGAATAATACTTTAAGACATTGATTTGCTTTTTCCGCAGAGCACACTCTGCGGAAAAAGCAAATCAATGTCTTAAAGTATTATTCCTTCCTCAGCAAACACCGGTTCAGTTCAGTGTGGATGAAACTGTTTTGAGGGAGTCAGTGTCAGTGCTTTAATGGAAGCACTGACACCACCTAACTGTGTGAAAGCTGACCCAAGATAAATATACTTGTGTGTGTTTTTTGTGGTCACTGGAGTCGTTGAGTATCCAAGACACTGTAGGTTTAAAGGTTCTTTATTAAGAAATGCCTCAAGACCGAAAGCCATCAACTTTGTTTTCGTAGTATTTAGTTCCATTCCATAGTCACTACAGTATTTCAAATTCAAAAGGACCACCATTTGTCTCCTCACATTTCAAACGACTCGTTGACAATATGTATAACGCTGTCATCCATAAGGAGGAGGACATGGAGCCAACCTAGGAGACCGTATTAGCAGTTAGACTATTAGTCTTAATTAGACTATAACTTAATTATAATTAGCAGTTAATTTTAAAATATAAATTATTGCAACTGGTGTGTTGTGATGGTTCTTTAGTGATCCTGAAGTATTATTATAGGTTTGGGGTTTACATAGGTTTACATTTAGTTCAATACAGTTATATTTAGTTTCATTATTGGTGTTTCATCAGTGATAGGACAGTAACCCTAACCCGTTCGTTACACAAACAGTTACATTGTATATTATATAGTGCAGTTTCGCACAATAAACGCATTCTGTGCACCATTTATTTTATTTACCGCATGATTATTAATTGTGTAATGATTAAACTTTATCATCGTTTCTACCAACGTTGTGTAGTGGTGAATAGTTTACATTATTGGTGTTAAGGGGACTGGATATCAGATAGCAACCTCTTGTGGATTTTCTGTATCATACAATACATTCATGATGAACAACTTGCCAGTTATGGTTTGTCATTCTACAGTGGAATTATTTTTGCAGCGAAATTGGGGATAACTAATAAAAGTTAAGTTAGTTAATTTTCGTCGGCCGCTAGGCCAGGGATTACGCACAAAGTCTGACGACTTATTTCCAGTGCGGTCCCCCCAGAACTTTACTCCCCAGAGGAAACTCCAGTACTCATTTAGCTACCACTTAAGGATGCAAGGCAGAGATGCGCCCTGGCTGGTCCCTTTAAAGCATTCGTGCCGAAACGAAAACTGCCCTGGCCCATGTGAGGATCGAACCCACGACCTACAGGAGATGTGAATTCAATGCAACCACTACACCAAGGTGGAACCTTTGGCACTTTGGTATTTGTTTGATGAGTACAGTTCCCTCTTGGGATAATATTTACCGATGAACTTTATACTCCTAGGCAATGATTGTAATGTTGTTTTAATATTTTGTATTATTTTTTTAGTTTGTTTTTATTTGTTTTTATATTTATATTTTTTTTTTATTATTATGTTCACTTATCTCATGCTACTCTCATATACATCTAAGTAAGAAGATGAGCGCGTTCGTTGCTGTCTTCCAGACTTCGTTGTCCTTTAATAACCCATCATCTCTTGTAGTGTCATATTATAGTTCCAAACATCCCTGCTGGCTATTTACCATTGACACTAATAGTTAGTATGAGCATTTCGATAAAGCTAGGTCGAGATGTGCAATTCAGAATACATAGTCAGTATACATACCCCATATACGAAATACGTATGCCCCCCACATTCATATTCGTTAACTGTATACAAAGTCCTTGGACTCATATCCGAATGTAATAATAATCGGACAATGGGACATGACGTGCTTCAATGGCTGCTTTAACGGACAGGGATATCGCGGGGGTTTCTCTTAAGAGTTTCTTTGAAACATGGCCTGTACCTGTTGTTCCGCATCAATATAATCCAATATTAATGGACGGATAGGGTTGGGTGCAATCTTCGCCCAAATTCAACCTTCGCCCGATTGAGGGAAAGGAGCAGGATACACATAGAGACCCGATAGGTTACACAAACATGGACATGGATACATGCCTGAAAGTTTAATGCTAAGTATTATTATACCTTTATTAAAGGACCGTACTGGTGATGTAACGTCTAAGGACAATTATCGAGGTATCGCATTGTCAACGGTGCTCAGTATAATTCTAGAAATTATTTTACTTAGTAGGTGTCATAATTATATTGCGACTAGAGGTAATCAGTTCGGGTTTAAACCGGGACTAGGTACAGAAACATGTGTATATACATTGAAGGAATTAATCAACTATTATCTTGCCAATGACACACCGGTTTTTGTGTGTATGTTAGATGCTTCCAAAGCCTTCGATAGAGTAAACCATTTTAAACTTTTTAAGAAATTATTGGCGTTAGGTTTCCCGGTATATATTGTACGGTTGTTAGCTTTTTGGTATAGGACGCAGCAAATGTGTGTCAATTGGGATGGAAATAAATCCTCAACGTTTACGGTATCTAACGGTACCCGCCAGGGTGGTTTATTAAGCCCGACATTATTTATTGTATACGTTGACGGTTTAAGTAAACAACTCACTGACACGGGTGTAGGTTGTTGTTTATGAGGTTTACGTATAAACCATATCATGTACGCAGATGATTTGTGCTTATTGTCAAACTCAATGATTGGCCTGCAAATACTAATTAATAAGGCAGTATCTTTTGCAAATGCTAATTCAATTTTGTTTAATACAGTAAAGACTAAATGTTTATATTATGTGCCTCAATGTTGCAAAGGTTTGGAAGTAGGTAGGGTCTATCTATATAACAGACCAATCGACACGTTCGTGGGGCCTTCGCGCAGCACGAGGCCCAGTTATGAGATACAAATTAAAATTGAGCGACTGTATCACAAAATCAGGTTTTGAGAAATTTACCCACACCACCAATCAATCAAAGAAAGGGGGACAGTACGTGTTCACCCCTTTTAATCCCACCCCCCCCCCCACCCTTCCCAACCACCAATACATAACCGCGACATCTACCACCCACGGAAGGGTAGCACGAACTTATTTCCAATCGCACGTTCAATATGCAAAGCCAGGTGGTTTATAGGAATATAATAAACGCAGTACTCGTATTCATTATAAGCCTCGTTGCGTTCGTCCTGTTTTGTATTTAAATATATTTCTTAAACGCAGGCTAGGACGTTCTTTATAATAATAATAACTAGGGATGCGATCAATATGTGAAGCCAGGTGGTTTATATAATAATTTAGTCAACGCAGTACTCGTCTTCATTATATGCCTCGTTGCGCTCGTCGCTTGTCCTGTTTTGTTATAAAATATTTTTCCTAAACGCAGACTGACGATCTTTATACAGTTATAACTATGCGAAGTTTCGAAACTGTGCGAGTAACTGTTGATACATCTATGTGGATATGTGTGATATGTGGAGATGTGTGATACAACGCCAACGCATCTTATGCCGATGTAGTAATATGGGTATTGAAATAATATTAAATTAATGTACACTCTTAAAGCTGCAGCGAAAAAATGTAGCTAATTTCCTAGGTTACATATAAAATAATAATATTATTTTTAAGAACATTAATTTTACTACTTTGCAAAAATTCAATTAAAAAATAACCAGACATATACATTGTGGAATAAACTATTTCAGAAGCCTACACAACAGCCATGCCATGGATAGTATTTATGTTATGATATCTGTCATTCACCTGAGATAGCAATACAACATTTATAGTGAATTTAAAGAATGCTGTCTGGGCTGGAATAGCAATACTGGTTGCCTATTACAGTACAATTCCTCTCTGGTTAGTCTACAGCCACAACTCCAAGCCAGCTAGCTCCACACCAGCAGAGACTTGACAAATAATCATTCCCAGCAACTGGGAATGACACACACATCCCATCTATGTACCAGCATGTTGGCCAATAAATGAGCAGTATTTAATGAGAATAAATTTTTTTTGCCGTTTTAATTACTTTAGATCAATTAAAGACACAATTATTAAAGCAAATCACTTGAACTAATTAAAAACTATAATAGAATGGCGTCTGGGGATTACATCTGTATAATTTTTAATTATAATTATTTAAATCTTATACTGTAAAACAATTAATTTCCTTTAAAAGGCAGGTTGAAAATGGTGTTTTTACCGTAATAACTTAATTAACTAATTAACTGCTATTATCTTAGCTTCTCGAAGGCCACACTGAAATTCTACTTGGAAAATTTCTAAACTTTTGCCAAACAACATGTGTACCAAGTTTGGATAGATTTCATCAAAGATTGGCCGAGTTATTAACGTTTAAAATTGAACGCGACAGAACGACAGAACGACAGAACGACACGTTCGTGGGGCCTTCGCGCAGCACGAGGCCCACTTATTAGATACAAATTAAAATTGAGCGACTGTGTCACAAAATCAGGTTTTGAGAAATTTACCCACACCACCAATCAATCAAAGAAAGGGGGACAGTACGTGTTCACCCCCTTTAATTCCCCCCCCCCCCAACCTTCCCAACCACCAATACATAACCGGGACATCTACCACCCACGGAAGGGTAGCACGAACTTATTTCCAATCGCACGTTAAATATGCAAAGCCAGGTGGTTTATAGGAATATAATAAACGCAGTACTCGTTTTCATTATAAGCCTCTTTGCGTTCGTCCTGTTTTGTATTTAAATATATTTCTTAAACGCAGGCTGACGATATTTATAATAATAATAACTAGGGATGCGATCAATATGTGAAGCCAGGTGGTTTATATAATAATTTAGTCAACGAGGTACTCGTCTTCATTATATGCCTCGTTGCGCTCGTCGCTTGTCCTGTTTTGTCATAAAATATTTTTCCTAAACGCAGACTGACGATCTTTATACAGTTATAACTATGCGAAGTTTCGAAACTGTGCGATACATCTATGTGGAGATGTGTGATATGTGGAGATGTGTGATACAACGCCAACGCATCTTATGCCGATGTAGTAATATGGGTATTGAAATAATATTAAATCAATGTACACTCTTAAAGCTGCAGCGAAAAAATGTAGCTAATTTCCTAGGTTACATATAAAATAATAATATTATTTTTAAGAACATTAATTTTACTACTTTGCAAAAATTCAATTAAAAAATAACCAGACATATACATTGTGGAATAAACTATTTCAGAAGCCTACAACAGTATTTATGTTATTATATCTGTCATTTACCTGAGATAGCAATACAACACTTATAGTAGAGTCAATGTTGGGATGTTGTATTTAAAGAATGCTGTCTGGGCTGGAATAGCATTGCTGGTTGCCTATTACAATTCCTCTGGTTAGTCTACAGCCACAACTCCCAGCTAGCTCCACACCAGCAGAGACTTGACCAATAATCATTCCCAGCAACTGGCTGGCTTAAGACACATCCTTCCATCTATGTACCAGCATGTTGGCCAATAAATGAGCAGTATTTAATGAGAATCAATTTTTTACGCCGTTTTAATTACTTTAGATCAATTAAAGACACAATTATTAAAGCAAATCACTTGAACTAATTAAAAACTATAATAGAATGGCGTATGTGGATTACATCTGTATAATTTTTAAGTATAATTATTTAAATCTTATACTGTAAAACAATTAATTTCCTTTAAAAGGCAGGTTGAAAATGGTGTTTTTACAGTAATCAACTTAATTAACTAATTAACTGCTATTATCTTAGCTTCTCGAAGGCCACACGGAAATTCTACTTGGAAAATTTCTAAACTTTTGCCAATCAACATGTGTACCAAGTTTGGATAGATTTCATCAAAGATTGGCCGAGTTATTAACGTTTAAAATTGAACGCGACAGAACGACAGAACGACACGTTCGTGGGGCCTTCGCGCAGCACGAGGCCCATTTATGAGATACAAATTAAAATTGTGCGACTGTATCACAAAATCAGGTTATGAGATATTAACCCACACCACCAATTAATCAAAGAAAGGGGGACAGTACGTGTTCACCCCTTTTAATCTGCACACCCCCCCCCCCCCCCTCCCCCCACCCACCAATACATAACCGCGACATCTACCACCCACGGAAGGGTAGCACGAACTTATTTCCAATCGCACGTTAAATATGCAAAGCCAGGTGGTTTATAGGAATATAATAAACGCAGTACTCGTTTTCATTATAAGCCTCTTTGCGTTCGTCCTGTTTTGTATTTAAATATATTTCTTAAACGCAGGCTAGGACGATCTTTATAATAATAATAACTAGGGATGCGATCAATATGTGAAGCCAGGTGGTTTATATAACAATTTAGTCAACGCAGTACTCGTCTTCATTATATGCCTCGTTGCGCTCGTCGCTTGTCCTGTTTTGTCATAAAATATTTTTCCTAAACGCAGACTGACGATCTTTATACAGTTATAACTATGCGAAGTTTCGAAACTGTGCGAGTAACTGTTGATACATCTATGTGGAGATGTGTGATATGTGGAGATGTGTGATACAACGCCAACGCATCTTATGCCGATGTAGTAATATGGGTATTGAAATAATATTAAATCAATGTACACTCTTAAAGCTGCAGCGAAAAAATGTAGCTAATTTCCTAGGTTACATATAAAATAATAATATTATTTTTAAGAACATTAATTTTACTACTTTGCAAATATTCAATTAAAAAATAACCAGACATATACATTGTGGAATAAACTATTTCAGATAAGCCTACACAACAGCCATGCCATGGATGGTATTTATGTTATTATATCTGTCATTTACCTGAGATAGCAATACAACACTTATAGTAGAGTCAATACAGGAAGGATGTTGGGATGTTGGAATGCTGCCTGGGCTGGAATAGCAATACTGGTTGCCTATTACAATTTCTCTCTGGTTAGTCTACAGCCACAACTCCCAGCTAGCTCCACACCAGCAGAGACTTGACCAATAATCATTCCCAGCACTAGCTGCCTTACACACACATCCTTCCATCGTACCAGCATGTTAGCCAATAAATGAGCAGTATTTAATGAGAATCAATTTTTTATGACGTTTTAATTACTTTAGATCAATTAAGACACAATTAATAAAGCAAATCACTTGAACTAATTAAAAACTATAATAGAATGGCGTATGTGGATTACATCTGTATAATTTTTAAGTATAATTATTTAAATCGTATACTGTAAAACAATTAATTTCCTTTAACAGGCAGGTTGAAAATGGTGTTTTTACCGTAATCAACTTAATTAACTAATTAACTGCTATTATCTTAGCTTCTCGAAGGCCACACGGAAATTCTACTTGGAAAATTTCTAAACTTTTGCCAAACAACATGTGTACCAAGTTTGGATAGATTTCATCAAAGATTGGCTGAGTTATTAACGTTTAAAATTGGACGCGACAGAACGACAGAACGACAGAACGACAGAACGACAGGTTGATTAATGGTACCACTACGCTAAGGCTCACTCACTTCGTGGCTCGCCCCACAGGTTGATTAATGGTACCACTACGCTAAGGCTCACTCACTTCGTGGCTCGCCCCACAGGTTGATTAATGGTACCACTACGCTAAGGCTCACTCACTTCGTGGCTCGCCCCACATAGTAGAAAAATTCAAGTACCTAGGACACTGGTTGCATTGTAGTACGGATGATGACTTTGATATTAAATCACAGACGTGCTCGATATACGCTAGGGCGAATATGCTCGTTAGAAAATTTGGAAGATGCTCAGATAATGTTAAAAAGTGCTTAGTTAAAGCTTACATAACACCAGTGTATTGTAATGCATTGTGGGCACGGCGTAATTATACTGGTGCAGTGTTTAATAAGCTATCGGTTGCATATAACAATGCTGTTCGTTTATTATTTAATGTCCCTAGAATGACTAATGATGAACCGACGAGCATGTCATTGACATTTGGTCGGCTCAACCTACCATGTTCGTACACATTCATCATGCGTCTCTGGGTAGTCTCGAGAGAAGAGTATCTAAATCCAATAACGATATTTTAAGTACTACATTTAATTTCTGTCACCAATACTACTACTACTACTACTAGGATCGGCATGCTGCATTGCAGCTGCATTTTTAAGAATGCTGTGCCGGCTTGTCAACAAAATTGCACCGCCACAACTCCCTATCACCCATGACATTTGCTAGATCATCCGCATCTTTAAGGCCAGTGTCCTTTAAGATGCGTCTCAAGAAAGTCATGGGCTGTCCACCATGCTTATTCACTCCATGAGGCTGCCAAAGTACAAGATTATGCACTGGCTGGTCCTCACGGCGAAAGCAATGTCCTGCAAAGCGGAGGCGATTTTGTTCTAGTGTCAAGCTTGGGGGAACCAATGAGACACCTCCAATGTTATATAGTGTCTGGTTGGAGATGTGTGCATTGTACTTGACACAATGTACCCGGCGTAGCATTCTTGTGAATGTGCCATCCAGAGATTTGGTGTCCTCAGCAGTTAGAGCCCAGCATTGACTCCCGTAGAGGAGTACTGGAACTACTGCTGCTTTAAATAATCGGACCTTAAGTTTCCGATTAATTCTAGGTGACTTCCAAATCCTGGAAAGCCTATTCAAGGCTGCCCATGCCTTTCCCTTACGTATTCGAAGGTCCTCCCCTGACTTCCGGATCCATGATCCCAGGTAACAGAAGTCGTCTACATGCTCAAGCATACCATCCTTTGAGCTTATGCTCATCCGATCAGAGACTTGCTGAGGACTTTCAAAGTTAACTGTCAGAATTTTGGTCTTTCTGGAGTTAATAAAAAGACCAACACTAGAAGCAGCATGTTCTAATGAGCTGAGGAGCCGCTGGGCTCCCTCTAATGATTCTGAGAGTACTCCTAAGTCATCAGCAAAGTCTAGATCAGTTAGGTACTTGGCAGGATTTCCTCGACTTCTGGAGCCAGTAAGTGGAGTTATCATCACCCCATCATCATTATGATGATCTAAGGACATGCGTAGAACATAGTCACCAATACAGTAGAATATTTAGTTAGGATAATAATATGTGCTATTTAATTATATTACTAATATGTCTTGTATCATTTGTGTTAGTGTATATATATATATTTTACTATGGGCCGTATAGCCTGAAATAAACAATAATAAACACAAACGAATTTGTCCAACCAAAACAAAAAACTAGGTTGTTAACACTCATTTTGAGGGCGAAACTTGCTCGCGGTCGAATCTTTCTCGAGAGCAAAGTTTGCTGCGTCAAACGAATAGTTGATAAAATAGAAATTAATATATTTTTTGAGAAAAGTGAAACAATGCAATAATTTGCACCTCGCAATTACAATGTCGATTCTTTGCTAAGGTGGGTTGAAAAAACTTTTTTCGCAAATTTAAGCTCCCACCATCCATTGTTCCCCAATTTCAGCAAAAACATCACATGCAAAAAATCTGTGCAAAATGATGTTCGAGATATTAAATAAAAAGTGTGGGCCAGCTCGAACCGTCATACAGTTTTAATTCCATAGATAAATTGCACTCAAAATAATAAATCAAAGACATGACTGAATCAAGAATAATAGGCTCATTCGCAATGATCAATGTAGACACCATCAAAACATGAGTAGAGTAATTAGTATTCAACATATGGCAGTCATAAATATGCCAATGATCTCTGAACCATTGAGTTGTGCTGCCCTAAACCTTTCGTGAAAAATATAGAAATAGAAAAGTATTAACATTATTAACATTATTATTCTTGATTTGATGGTATCTACAGCTACACCCAATCATTTTATCATTGTGATTCGAATAAGCCTATTCGTGATTCAGTAAGTTCATTGAATGTAATATTTTTAGTAAAATATTTACATGGTATGGATGGTATAGATGCGCGAAATGCAGGCCCACGCTTTTTATGAAATATCTCGAGAACTAATCACCCAATTCTTGTTGTGATCCGCCACTAATATGACAACCAATGGTACAGTGTGTATCCCAGGAGGACTCCCCAAATAACTTTGGATGGAGCTGCAGTAGATAACAAACAGTTGTATATGAACCATTGTATAAGTGAACTAGCTGATAACAGGAATAGTTACGCTGAACATGCTATCTATATATCTATATATATATATAAATATAATTGTAAGGAAACCAAGATCAACCACGTTAAATAAAAATTATAAGAAATTACACAAGCTTTCGAAATAATATAATATTTCTTTTTCAAGTGATTTAAATAATTAAATAAATAAATAGCTAATTCATTACAGTTTCCATGAAAATTAAGCGTCTACAGTACATTAGTCTACATAATGAGTTCTCTAATCTGGATTAAATACGTCTAAGCCGAAATTATTGCAAACCGCTTCATTTATAGTGTTGAGACCAAATGGCTTGATTGTTCTTAAGGTGCACTGCCAGTATCCTTCCCTTGTACGGATCTCCCGTCGCTGATCTTTCTTTCCCCTGCCTTTGTAATGGACCTTTTCAATGGGTGTTATTTCGAAATATCTATATATATATATCTATATATATATATCTATATATAAGTTTAAATTAAGTAAAGAAAGTTAGGGAATATGACTGTAGGGTGTGAGATCAAGTTGTTTTAGTATAATAATATTTTAAGATTTCAAAAAGTGACAACTTATATGATCAATCACTAAAAATTTATTTTTTTATTATTATTAGCTTTCGATAGCTCTCCACAGAGCTATCGAAAGCTAATAATAATAAAAAAATAAATTTTTAGTGATTGATCATATAAGTTGTCACTTTTTGAAATCTTAAAATATTATTATATATCTATATATATATATATATGTACGTTCGGCCTAAAGGGCCATAGATATGTATCTTTGAAATGAAGGGTATTATGTACCTATATAACACTGAATGGAAGTAAAAAGGGCCATTAGTATATCTACATATCTCGTGTATATATGTTCCTACATATACCATTTTAATATACATACATAAAGATGAAAAAACGAGCGAAAGGGCCAACTTATATATCTATAAAGTGAGATATGTAGGTATAGTGTACCTATATAACTCAGGCCCTATCTTATTTCTCTTCATTCTTACAGTGCAGTTTATTTGTAAGATAAATTTGGATGCAAATGGGCCACTGTAAAAGATGTATATTTGTGGCCCTAATGTAAATCATCTCATTCTTTATGATAGTAAAGGTGGCCCTTTTCCCGTTCATTTAATTTAATAAATCAATTTTGAATCAAATGGGCCAGTCAAACTTACTCAAAAAATGACATGAATAGTAATATGATTTGTAAGACTTGCAATGTAATATTTACCTCAGTTAACCTAAAACTAAAATAATGTAGATTTTAATAAACATTATTTTTGTTTGAACATATTTTATGTACTGTACAGTTAGACTTTCAAGTTCCCATGTCTTCATCGGGCAGTTATCGCCGTTGCTTAAGTAGAAATTATACACACAGACAGACTTTAAAGTTCCCCTGTCTGCCGCTAGGCGGGCGAAATGACAGAATCGTAGAAGTAGCTGTGTAATTATAGAACCAACCATCAGATTCCATCTGAAATTTGGTAGGAGTGAACAAGGAGAATTGCATAATTATAAATTCTATGCCTAGACGGACTTTTATAGTTCTTATGTTCGTTATTCGTTACTATGTTCTAGCTCTAAAGAGCCTTGTCCATAAATATCTCCACGGCGCTACAGTATGGCCCTAATGCTGTTAAGCTCATTGTATTTCATTCTGGCCCTTTTTCATCTCAGTTTATTGGTAAGATCAATTTGGATGCAAATGGGCCACTGTAAAAGATGTATATTTGTGGCCCTAATGTAAATCATCTCATTCTTTATGATAGTAAAGGTGGCCCTTTTCCCGTTCATTTAATTTAATAAATCAATTTTGAATCAAATGGGCCAGTCAAACTTTCTCAAAAAAATGTCATGAATAGTAATATGAATTGTAAGACTTGCAATGTAATTACCACAGTTAACCAAACTAAAATAATACAAATTTTAATAATGCATTATTTTTGTTTGAACATAATTTTATGTATGGTTGATATATCTTCTTGAAATTTGGTAAGAGTGACCTACACCTACAAGCATTGCTTATTTAGAAATTCTAAATTCAGACAGACTTTAAAGTTCCCTTGTCTGCCGCTAGGGGGGGGGGGGGGGGGGCGAATTGACAGAATCGTAAAGGTACTGTAGCTGTGTAATTGTAGAACCAACCATCAGATTCCATCTGAAATTTGGTAGGAGTGACCTAGGAGCATTGCATAATTAGAAATTATTGGTGAGTTTGTCGCCGAGGCTACTCTACGGGGTCGAAAGAAGTCAACAAAGCGGGCCATCACAGCTCAGATCCGCGAACGCGAAATAACTACTCTTGATCCCGACACAGGGGATGTGAATTGGTGCTACAAAATAATTATTTATTACATGGTAAAAAAAGTAGAATTTTTTTTTCATTATTCTCAACGCATTTTATTTACCGAGCATGAGGTTAATAAAGGGTCGAGAGAATATTGAAAAAAAAATGTTCTACGTTTTTTTCCCATGTAATACGTAACTTTATTCTTAAATTGATACTTTTTTGTTGCTAAATTCTTTAATAAAACATAGCGATATACTAAAGTACAGTAGTGCTACAAAATAAATTTAACTGTAGTATTTTACTATATTGCTTCCATAGTTACTGCGATTCAAATTATTGTACTCTTCAACTCCTGATGCTGCCTTATTCAATGTTAAAATGATTTTGTGTTCTCGAATATTTTGTGGAAATATTTCACTGTTGGGTAGCTATTTGTATATTAGTTATATTTATTTATTAGTTATATTTGTATATTAGTTGTTTTAGCTTTTAGATACCCCGTTTAATATAGTCAGTTGTTTTAGCTTTTAGATACCCCATTTAATATAGTCAGTTGTTTTAGCTTTTAGATACCCCATTTAATATAGTCAGTTGTTCAATACTCCGTTTTATATGCGGGTCTCGGTCTACGGTTAAGCGGTGCGGTTGGTGAATGCTGGGTGAACCTAGCTTTTGTTAGCTTTTAACCCTTTCGGTACCTAACTGGAAATTATTCAAATCCCCAAGTGCCCAAGTCTAATTCATGAATTTCTGAAGTCTGTCTGTCTTTCTGTCAGTTTGTCTGTCAAGACTTTAGAAATAGTAAAATCTACTAACATTCTCCCTATAGGGGTTTCCTGCTCAAGGATTTCATTTCCGCTGTCAGTTTTCACTTTTGACCCTATCCAGACTGTCTGTCAGTCTGTCTGTCGGTCTATCTGTCAGTCTGTCCGTCAAAAATATAAGGAATCGCATTAGCTAATTAAAATTCTCGCTAAGGGGGTTTTCCTGGTCAAGGATTTCATTTCCGAGGTCAGTTTTAACTCTTCACCCTATCCAGTCTGTCTGTCGGTCTGTCGGTCAGTCTGTCCGTCAAAAATATAAGGAATTACATTAGCTAATTAAAATTATCGCTATGGGGGTTTTCCTGGTCAAGGATTTCATTTCCGAGGTCAGTTTTAACTTTTCACCATATCCAGTCTGTCTGTCGGTCTGTCTGTCGGTCAGTCTGTCCGTCAAAAATATAAGGAATTACATTAGCTAATTAAAATTATCGCTATGGGGGTTTTCCTGGTCAAGGATTTCATTTCCGCTGTCAGTTTTCACTTTTTACCCTATCCAGACAGTCTGTCGGTCGGTCTGTCGACTGTCTGTCAGTCTGTCCGTCAAAAATATAAGGAATCACGTTAGCTAATTAAAATTATCGCTATGGGGGTTTTCCTGGTCCAGGATGTCATTTCCGCTGTCAGTTTTCACTTTTGACCCTATCCAGACCGTCTGTCGGTCTGGTCTGACGGTCAGTCTGTCAAATTTGAAAACTAACAACACAGTTTACCTTATTGCTGCAGCCTGGCAGTCTGTAAGCAGGTCTGCAGTAGGCGTACCGTAGTTAAATTACAGTAGATACAAGCTGAAATGCGCCGCTAACATATAGAAGCATGTACTTAATAGTCCAGCAACATTTTCCCTTCTTAGAAATCGAATAAATGTCACGGAACAGACGTATGTGTGAAGGCGCTCTACCCATGGATCAGACGTATGTGCCATGGTACCGAAAGGGTGAATGCTAACAAGTCCATCAACCTTTGTATCAATAAATTAAATAAATAACTAAATAGAAAATAATATTTTCAATAAACAAGAAAGTTCTAAGATTTAGTTCTATAGAATTAACCACATGACACCCCCTCCCCCCATTTTGATCAATGTATATTTATGGCCCTAATGTTGTTAATCTCATTCTTTATGATAGTAAAAATGGCCCCTTCTTCGGGTCATTTTATTTAATAAATCAATTTTGAAACAAGTGGGCCACTCAAATTCTCAGCTCAGTTTATTTGTAGGATCAAATTGGATTCAAAAGGGCCACTGTATAATGGCCCTAATGTTATTTATCTCATTTTCAGTTCGGCCCGTTTCCTTCTCAACTAATTTGATAAATTTCATATGAAGTCACATCAAATAGGGCCTGTTATGGCCCTTTCTTTCTTCACTATATAGTAAGCTCAGTTCGGGCCAATGATATATTATTCCAGACAGTAAGAGGGCCAATTTTGGCAAATTTTGGCCCTTTTGACTTTTTTGGCCCTAATTCCATTTTATACATTTTGGTAAGTGGCCCGAAAATTGTGTTTTCATTTAGTAATAAAATGAAGGTGCATAACTTTTTAGAGGAAGGATATACACAAAGGGCCATCCAAGCCCGTTTGCGGTTTCGGGCTAAAGGGCCAAAAAGGGGCTAAAGGGCCACTTTTTAATACCCCCCAAGTCGCAATAGGGCCACTTTTGATATACAAAAGTGGCCCTTCAGCCCGAACGTATATCTATATATATATATATACACAAAATGTAGCAGAACCGTCACTAATATATATTTCAAAGACATACATATGGTTTTATATTAACATTTCTTATATTTTAATTTTATTATCTAATACATTTTATTTAACTATTTTATTATTAAATAAATCAAAATGTCTAACATTGGAAACAAATTGCTTTTTGCAAATCATCATGGTTCGGCTGCTATGGTCAATATACATATAATTTTTGTATTCTGAAACTGAATATACAAAAACCCTTCAGTTAATGGGAAGATTTGACGGCTATGCTACTTATATATATTAAACTTTGGGAGTGGTGATGGTAGCATTTCGAGATATCTTTAAAAACACAGATTATTTCTATATATAGAATTTGTACATATAGCGAATATGCAAACCGCTATAAAATGCTACATTTTGTTATCCTTAATTATATTAAATAATACTGTAGCCCATTAGTAGCAAAGTGAAATTACTATATGGAATTTAGTGATATCTGAAAATGTAAGGAAACATATGTAAGACTGCTATTGAGAAATATATAATGTAGTAGAATAATTGGGGGTCCCTAGCTTCTGTATGTAGGACGTAGAAGGCCACTGTTATTATAGTAGTAGAGTACCGCCGTGCTATTTCAGTATTTAGTCTGTGCGATTTTGTGCTAGTTTTATTCTGCAATTTCCAGTCATTACAAATTAGGCCACTTATTTTCGTATTTCGATAGAACTATGTGTAGTATGCATTGATAATGACGCAAATTACGAAATCTATCTATCGAAATCTATCTAAAATTATTCGAAATATATCCATCCAACATCCATGATGGATCCGTCCAACATCCATGACGGATCCATCCAACATCCATGACGGATCCGTCCAACATCCATGATGGATCCGTCCAACATCCATGACGGATCCGTCCAACATCCATGACGGATCCGTCCAACATCCATGATGGATCCGTCCAACATCCATGATGGATCCGTCCAACATCCATGACGGATCCGTCCAACTTCCTTGACGGATCCGTCCAACATCCATGACGGATCCGTCCAACATCCATGACGGATCCGTCCAACATCCGTGATGGATCCGTCCAACATCCATGACGAATCCGTCCAACATCCATGACGGATCCGTCCAACATCCATGATGGATCCGTCCAATATAAAATCCATGACTTTAAGTCTTATAAATCTCAGTCTGTCTGTCTCGCGATACAATAATAGAAAGCTAACTTGAGCAACGTCACTATCTCGTCATATTTTAAGTATTTGTTTGCGTGAATCGAATGTGGTCAAAGTGGATTATTTTGCATCGTTTTAGGCCAAAATATATTACTGGTCAGCAATCAGGACTCAGGCGACTTTGTAACTGCAGTTTCACCATTAGACTAAGACTAAGGCTGTTCTAACTGAAACTTTGCAGGTATGTATGTATGTATGTATGTATGTACCACAGAGATCTTACGCTGCCTGTTTGAGTGAGAGGACGCCGACCAGCCTACAGTTCTTCAATCTGCTGCTTGGGTGTGTAATCTCTGAGAGTGAAACCATTCCCATCACCAATTTTATTGTTTTTGAGCTGATACTGGGGAAATATCTACTACAAGATTGGATTCGTGTTTGGGAGGAAGCTGAAGTTCTCTAGTCTACCGGTAGTAGGTGGAATGTCTGAAGGTGAAAAAGTCCTGCGTTTTTGTTGTTTTTAATCTTTTCGAGCTGATGCATGGCATATATAGATTACACCACAGGCGGTTGCGTGTTTGGGAGGACGTATATTATTCGGCAGTTCACCAGCCTGTCGCTAAGGGTCGACATGCCTGAAAGTGAAAACCGTAAATACTAATCAAATTATACACCAGAAAAGATAAGAAAAACAAACTAATATTTTAACCAGAGGGTGTTTATCCCCCCCCCCCCCCCCCCCCCTACTTATCTGACCTGTTTCGAAACAGATAGAGTAATTGTAATTAATTCGTGTTACTTAAAACAGTTATCGTAAAAAAAATATATTTGTATTTCGCTTCTAATATAAGCCAATGTATAGTATTGTTGCTGGATCGCTTTCCCAAATAAGTATTAGTCAATAACGCTAAATAGAACAACAAGGTAGCATTTTGCGACGGTTTGTATTTTAAACATATATATAAATTATAAATATATTGAAACACAAAATGTAACATACATGTCAGCTACTCTTACAAGCCATATTATTTTCACGAAAAATTTCACAAAAATAACATCCTGATAATTTTAAATCAACCCCATCTATTATAACGGTTATTAAGGTGTATGAATATTAAGTCTTGTTAATTTTCCAATGTATTTCAATAGTAAAATAATTAAAATATTTAAATTTCAAAAACTATCAAAAAGATAACTTCCCCTTTATTTTAAAATATATTTGAAGTGGATTTATAAGTTTAATATATGGGAGAATCAAAGCTAAAAATTACTTATCAACCTACTTAACGATTAATATTATTAAATGTTGCATATGTAGATTCAAAATACAAAGGTAGCAGTACCGACAATATATAACAATTTCCCAGGTTGCGGATCAGGATGTGATTGTGAGTTGTCTGCTTAGGCGACTGTGTATTACATTAGACGGCAGTTTGTTTGGTTGATGTAAGTCATTATTGGTTTTTATCCTCCAATCCCATCTGTTTCGTGGAGTCTGTGTGATGCATGTTCGTTACGGCGGCGGCGACAGAATCCATATGCTGAGAGGTCAGCCTCCGGGCCGCTCAGTATACGTGCGTATACGTTTATTCCAAACACTCAATCGAAGAAATTATCTTTAGTTTAAAATTATTATTAAAAATATGAAGAAATTATCGGGAGGGAGTGGGCCACCACGCTGTTGAACTACAGAACTGTTCTGTAGTTCGCGAGAAATCGTAGATAAATTGTTACAATTTATCTACGATTTCTCGCGAACTCTTCCAGTTTCTCGAACTCTTACAATTTGCTGTGCGCGATATAGCGCTCTCTAACAGCGGAGGAACTCAGTCAGTCAGTTGTTTACTTCAGTTGTTCTTCTCACCGGAGCTGATGTTTCCTTTACCAACTTCGATTCTAAGACGCCAAGACCACATTTTTTTTGATAGCGAAGTCTTATTCAGGGAACGGCAGGTCGTAGAAGAATCGTAATCAGATGTCTCGAAACAGTTGAAAAGTTCAGCATTGGGTATGGGTATTCCGAGTGTGTTTCGCCAGAGCGAAAGGCAGATTGTAAGTGAATCTCACATTAAAGTAGCGCCAAAAGTGCCTTCAGTGATCGCCTGCGCTTCAACATCGACAATGTACTACAGTAGGCCTACTACCAACAAACTGTAAATAAAAAAACTAATACCAACTCAAGCCCATCTGTTGATGTGTGGTAGTGGTAGTAGAGGAGAGGCTACTACTGCTGTACTGCATTTGGTAGGCCTAACAGGTTGTTTATTTATTCGAGTTTATTATGACTGTATGTGGTTGCTTGTCAACGAACAATTGGACAGAATGCACAATACAATGCATAACACATAAGGTGTACGTAGGCCCTACACCTTGATAACACAATACAATGAGTCAACCCACCTTTCCTTAAATGTCTTATACGCCAACCATTTAATAGACGTCTGGTCTCGCCCAATCAGAGAACAGTAAATAAGCTGCATTTAATTAACCAAATGCTGTTATGTGGTGTGTAGTAAGAAAAATATTAGCTTGGGAAAGGAATTTATTAGCACGTAATGTAAATATTGTACTTAAATATTATTTGTAACAGCTTCATATTAGATTACTAATTATTTATTATTAATATTATTATTAAAATATGTTTGCAATCAATTTGCACCATTAAATCAAACATATACATTGGCGCAAGTAGTCCTCATTTATATTTATATCTTGTTGCAATGTTAAATTATCTACTAGGGAAAAGTAGAAAGGGAAGGTAGCGGGTTGCAGTGATGCGTTATTCTAACCAATACAATAAACTAAAGTCATTAGTACAGGTGACAGTTTTAATTTTGGGAGTAATCAGCGCCGATTTTCCACTAGGAGGAGGGATGATTTCTGTCGTCGCGTCGAAAGTCTGCCGTATCTGAATTATTATGAATTAATTATTTCGTTCTAGAGTAAGTTTAATAATATATACAATGTACAATTAGCCATTGTCAGCTGCCAGCCAACCTTTATACAATCAAAATATAAACGTTTTAAAAGAAAATAAATAAAAGTTAAAACAACTATTATTTAACCTGTTGGAAGTGGAATTATCAGCTTCAGAGAGGACCACGTCTGTAAAGAAAACCACGAAGTTTCTCCGCGGTTCGAGAGCTGATCTTCGAGAGCAATATCGCGCACAGTAAACTGTCACAGAAAATGAAAGAGTTCGCGAGAAATCGTAGAGAAATCGATCTGTAGTTCACACCAGTGCGGTCAAATCAATCCCTTGCAATAGAATCCAAGTTTGGAATAAAATAATTGATCTTTGTTGCCAATTAATAATATAATAATTGACTTTATTGCTTGATATACAAAGACGATATACAATTCGTAGTCATGTAAATTGTTTAATATTTTTGTTTGCAAATCATATTACAGTATACTGTATATTTCGCATACCCACCCATTAATTGTTTTATTGAGAAGAATTAATATCTATTTAATTAAAACTGCATGTTTTCTTAATTAAATTAATTAAATTTAATTAATTTAATTAATTAAATTATGAATAAATCAATTATAAATTGTTAAATAGTGACGGTATTGCTACCTTTGTATTTTGAATCTACATATGGAAAATTTAATAATATTAAACGTTAAGTGGGTTGATAAGTAATTCTTTGCTTTGATTCTCCTATGCATTCAACTTATGAATCCACTTAAATTATCTTTTAAAATAAAGGGGAAGTTATGTTTTTGATAATTTTTGAAATTTTGATTTTTGAATAATTTTGCTACTGAAATACATTGAAAAGCTGCGGAACTTATATATTCATACACCTTAATAACCGTTATAATAGATGGGGTTGATTTAAAATGATCAGGATGTTATTTTTGTGAAATTTTTCGTGAAAATAATATGGCTTGTAAGAGTAGCTGACATGTATGTTACATTTTGTGTTTCAATATATGTATAATTTATATATATGTTTAAAACACAAACCGTCGCAAAATGCTACTTTATTGTTTTATTTAGCGTTATTGACTAATACTTATTTGAGAAAGCGGTTTTGTTGATTCAGGTGAATCAAATACATGCCAGGCATCAGTATAATGTGCAATGGTAAATTGTGCCAGACACAGAAGCATAAGGGGCGAGTCATGCGTTAGTGTAAGCCTTCAGGGTATGGCTATCAGTAAATTTAATTCATCTCGATGTAGCTCTTCTCTCTTTCAGTTTGTCTTACCTTTTTTTATTATGGGTAAACTGGATAGCTACTACTGGCGTTCCGTACTTTACGATATCAAGGAAAGCAATTACCTTCTATACACCATTGCCATATCCCCAGATTTTCATACTTCAATAATAAATTGGCTGTTTGAGTAAATAAATAATTTGAATATGACTTGAATAATTTAATAGAAAGTAGCGTTGATTTTCTAATAGCAGTTAGAGATGTAAAACGTTTTATGCTTTAAATTAATAAACAACAATTTAGGAAATTATCATGAAACTGAAAGAAATACCTATTAAATACATAATCTGAAAATTTACTTCTGGAAAAATTATAAAATATTAATGTTTCAGAATAATAGCTTCTGTTACATTTTTATGGTTAATATGTTTCCACGGGGAAAAATAATACTATTTCTATAAAAACGTTGTGATAATAAATTGTTAGATTTCGAATAAATCAATTAATATTTGTTAAATAATGACGGTACTGCTACCTTTGTATTTTGAATCTACATATGCAAAATTTAATAACAAGAACCGCTATCTGCATTGATAAATAATTTTTAGCATTGATTCTTCCATATATTAAACATATAAATCCACTTAAATTATCTTTTAAAATAAAAGTGTAAGTCATTTTTCGATAATTTTAGAAATTACATTTTTTTAATTATTTTACCATTTAAATACATAGTAAATTAACAAAACTTAATATCCGTACAACTTAATATGTCTTCTAAGAGATGCGCTTGTTTTTAAATTTTCAGGATGCCCAATTTCTGTAAATTTTTGTCAGAATAGTACGGCTTGTATGAATAGCTGACCCCTATGTTACATTTTGTGTCTCACTATATGTATAATTTATATATATGTTTACAATACAAACCGTCACAAAGTGCTACCTTATTTTCAAATTATATTTAGCATATGGGACTATGATGTAAGTCACTCTTCTATAACGTTTAGTAAGCATAAAATCCTTGTGCGATGTCCGCCTATCTGTCTAATTCAATGTTTCAACATCAATATTACAGCAATTATTTTTTTTATCTGTGCTCATGGATGAGAAAGATGTTCGGTAGATGACCCCCGCATCCGCAAAATGAAAGCATCCTTAAAGCTCTTTAAATTGCAGCTTTTCCGTGCAGCTGTGGAGGAAATTACAACTAGTAATTTTGCGGCTCTATGGCAATCCTTGCTGGGCTCTTGCAGATTTACAGATGCTCCTCTTAGATATTGTAGCTGAAAACAGAACCTTGAATTGGAAAAAAAAATGCAGTACCAAACCAAATACTACATCATTTTGAATATGCCACGCAACCCGCAATAGT
>JAUCBJ010000977.1:0-47512 GCA_032718475.1 Nemertoderma westbladi | reverse complement strand
TCCCCCGAGGTTGATATTAATCAACCAGGCACTTCGACCGGCGGGTATACCGATCATAACCCTACACCTTCTGATGCAATTGTATTGCACCCTTCGCCTAGGAGCTACAGCCCTCCTCGTAAAGTGGCTCTTGCTAGCCTCAAGAAACTGCGTAAACGCCGTCCGCGTAAGAAAGACTAACTGTTTAGAGTATCTTTAGGTTTTAGAAACTGTGATTTTTATATTTTATAGACTGAAAATCCCATTTTCTGGAAGCGGTGTAAAAGCCTTTGCTGAATTGCCCCGTTATTTTTATTATCTTTTACATTAAAATACTCTGTAGTTGATTTAATAGGTGTAAGAGACCGTATTATTGCTGTATCGGTGTTTTTTAGAGGATCTAAGACCTATTTCCTCCGTATGTGTACTGTGAAAGGCATAGTTGATGATTCTATGGCAATTCCGTGACGCAAAAGGTGATAGCTACTCTTGAACAGTAGTTACTATGACGACGGTTAACAGCTGATATTCATACGTGTCGATTTTCTTTGTTCTACGGCATCTCTCAGTTCAGTCAGCCAATCAGAGCATTTTTATGGCTCTTGTACAGAAATTTCCTAGAAATCACGCAATGCGTTATGGGCAGTGTTTACATTCTGTCCTGAGCCAGGAGAGAGCGGCTTGGGAATATTTGTGCTTTTCTGTTTTTAGCCTAACACTAGTAGGCTTAATTATAAGGACATATATCCGTTATCAAACTCAAACCTGCAAACAAACCTTACTGACACTGCATACTGTGTAACACTGTGCATACTTTATATTGTTATACTGCTATTTAATGTCGGTCCTTCATAATATGGTTGATGAATTATTATATTTGGAATAACGAGAAATAACCCCGAAACCCAATATTCTTGATATACCGAAGGTAAGAGAGAAAGGTTACATATAACGATTGTGACTTATGTTAAAGTGGTTTGAAGTGAATCTAATGTTATTTGATAGACCCTACATGAGTCGGTCTGTGTTCCTTTTATATGTGACTAAAATCAGTGAAGATCGGCAGATTAGTGTGCAGTATTGTGCAGCATTGTGTATGAGTGAGACTGATAACGAAGCATTTCCTAAAGAATGCGCCATATATGTGAATTATAACTAAGCCATATCGTTGTGAGTAGTTTAAGTCATAACTCTGTTTTTATAGATAGAGCGCCACGTCCTAAAGGAACTGTTAATATTCCCCGAAGGTGAATAATATTGTCAGAGATTATATAATACTGTCAGTCGAATAATACATTAGGCTTACATAGCAATAAGATTAAGCCGTCGAACCCAATCTCCCGGGTATATCCAGCGGGTGAATGATCGCGCACAGATTGGTTTCGACTAGTGTAGTGAATCAAATACTTGTCAGAGGCTAAAAGTGATTTATTATCTAAAAGACATCCTAATTTGGCGGGTTAAACTGCCAAAGGTCTGAAAGCGCGAACAGTGGTTAACGTCCCCAGACAAGTTCTGGAATAAATTGGTGCCCATCTCAAATATTAATTATTTAATATTTACAAATCTATAAATCAAAATCTGTAAAATTCAGATCCTTTAACAATTCTAGTCGATTAAGATATCGTAGCACTTACCGATACTCTTAAAAGACAATTTTCATAGAATTAAGGATCCTATGTCCCCAGACCTGCTCTGGAATCAAATTGTGTCAATTGTACTATCAAATAATAAAATTTCAGGGAATAAATTTAAATTCATATTTTAATGAATTTAATAAATTGTCATTCTGTGCAATTTATAACATTCCCAAAATCCCATTAATTAATAGATCACGGGAGCGGAGATTCATCCTATTAAGTGTGTTAGAGTGTGAGAATCTCCCATGTATGAGTCAATAGCCGATAAAATTTATAAAATCATATATAAACGAGATATTGGACCATTAAAGAATTACTATCAAATAGCATCCCAGATCTGTATGCATGAGAATTACCCTAATTCTACCGCTAGCTTTCCATAATGTCACCATGGCAACAACCACGCTAGAATTAGAAGCGAGTTAACAGAACAATAAAAAGCTTGCTCATTGAATAGCATACGGAATAAATAGCACACCACTAGTATCCAAGGATACATAATAACAACGTGACATTCTGGAAGGCACTTGACTAACGGACAAATGACCCGAATGTGTGATAGAATGTGTACCATTTGTGACAGTTACGTGGAATTTGTGCGTTTGTAGGTGAATGTTACTACTAAGGTGTGTTTACAGTAGCGAGTCGCAATTGTGAAAGTAGCCCTAACTCTCCAGTAAGAACCTGAAGTATATCTAAGCCTTTGGGACGGACGGTGGAGTGACTTGTGCTGGTTGTTGTAGTCGTTGTGCAGCTACGACGTTGGCGATAGGCACATCGGCGAAAGTACACCAGCGCTGAGGATCTCGCACTGTCCGGGGGCAGAGAGGGGTAGGCAGCGACGCCCGCTCGCCTAAATATAAACTCATTATAATATGGATAAACTTATATAGCAGATATGATTGAGTTGATAGATGATGATCTTGGTATCAGGGAGCGATATACTCTACCTTTACAAGCGTTTGTTGATAGCTTGATACGCGGCGACGCTGGTCCAACTACTACGGAGGACAATGGTCGTTATATCTAACCGCCAATCTCCCGGGAGCAACTTGCGCGTGGGTTGGACTGTAGAAAATTTACCGCTCGCTATACGCATCGTAATGGTATGTATATGGACTTCTTAACTACTGGTCATCCTATCGACCTACACGATACGAACGATATAGACACCAAAAGGGAAATGGTTTTATTTAAATATCATACCCAGCGGAAGCGGAACGATAAACTGAGACTCGAACACGAAAATTCTATTCGAAACCGACTCGAAAGTGCAGATGTTGAAGAGCCGGATAAACGCAGCAACTTTACCAAATACCTGGAATTCTTGAGAGAAACCTATCTCGATATTACCAGTCAACAGAATCTGGAAACTCGATATCCTCAAGGTATACATCATGACCGCATGGTAGAACTCAAACGGATCTATTCCACTATGATGTATCTTACCGTCGATCGACCGCTACCTGTTGTACCGGATAGCTTCGAACAGATGGAGGAATATTGTAAAACTGGAGAAATATCACCCGCGTTTCCCCTACCAGACGTGCGTCTTTGGTATTATTACGATAAATGCCCTAGACCCAACTAATAAACGGAAAGACATAAACATCCACGGAAACCGAAACTTGTTCGATGTATCACCTACGCTCGCTCGGCTCAAACGATCCTTAAATAAACCTATGATCAGAGTTCCGGAATACTCGATCAGACCTCCTCATTCCCTAGTGAGACCTCAGGCTCTTGATCCTATTAGTATGACAGATCCTCCCGAGCTGTACTCACTGTTCAAAGATCTAGTTTTACCTGAACAATTAGTCGGTGGCACCCCGGTTGTGGGCTTCCTAGATATTAGCCCATCTTACTTAGCCGTATTGGGACGCGGACACCTAATATCGCCATTCAACCGTATAGTCGTCCCAGTCTAATGCGATACAACCCTTCATCAAGGTGGAGGAGAGCGTTGTACGAAACGAGTTAAACGCTATTCTACAAAGATCAGAAAGGAAACCTGCGTTTGTTCAGATAAACGTAAGTTGTAACAACAAGTCCAAGCGATAAACGAATTGGCTTTATCTCAGTTCGATTGGGAAATCCAGAATCTCTAAGACGATATTGAGCTTGGATGACCCTATTCTCGGCGAGAGTTTTGGACGAACGTATCCAACGATGAGCGGAGGAAAATCAGCTCGAGGAGAAGCATATCGAAACGGCGGATACCCCGACTATAATCCTACACCTTCTGATGCAATCATATTGCACCCTTCATCCAGGAGTTATATAGCCCTCCTCGTAAAGTGGCTCCCCCCCAAAGAGAAAAGGACTCTTACTAGCCTCAAAAAACCGCGTAAACGCCGTCCGCGTAAGAAAGACTAACTGTTTAGAGTATTTTTATATTTAGAAACTGTGATTTTGTATATTTTATAGACTTAAATCCCATTTTCTGGGAGCGGTGTAAAAGCTTTTGTGGGATATAACTGGCCCTTTGCTCCGCAATCCAGTTCCCCCCCAAGGCGCTGGAATACTCTAAAAAGCTCCCTAACTCAAAGGATGAAAGCTACCGGCTGATTGGCTGATTTGCCTAGCGACGGCCTCTTTGTTACGTTCGATCGGCCAACCAGAGCTATAACAACAGAGTATGCAACCAGAGCAACCGAGCGGAGTGACTCATTTTGTGTGCTGGCCAAGGGCTGCAAAAACCCTGATAGTTAGGCATTTAGACATTCGTGGAACCTGTGGAATCTGATGCTCTGCCAATGAGAGATTTTCCGTTCTGTGTTGAAATCTACCTGCAGCAGCTCACAGGGTTCAGTGTGTTGGTTTTTCCAGAGCCTAGAAACATCGGCCGTGGAATATTTCTGAATTATTCCAACATTAGAACGTCTTTAATTATAAGAACACATAACTGTTACCGGCACGGCGTGGCACGGTACAGCGGTACGAGACACTAAGAACACATAACGGTACGGTACGTATTGCACATTATTTACTGCTATTGCTGTTTGTTATTAAATGTATCATTCGTTTGCATATTGTTATTTGGAGAATAACTATAAACGATCAGAAACCCCGATCTTCTTGATACACTAAGGTTAGAGAGACCGGCTACATATAGCAATTGTGACTTATATTATCGTGGTTTGTAGTGAATTGTATGCTATTTTATAGGCCCTACAAATGTCGGTTGCTATTCTCTTTATATATGATTAAAATCAGTGACTATCGGCAATTCAGTGTGCAGCGGTGTGCAATAGTCTGTATGTGCTTGTCCGCGTAACAAAGCATCTCCTAAAGAATGCGCCTTATGTGTAACTTATAATCCATTCCGTTGTGTTTAGTGTAAGCCATAGCTCTGTTTATATAGATAGAGCGCCACGTCCTAAAGGAACTGCTAATATTTCCCGAAAGTGAATAATATTTGTCAGAGATTATATATTAACGATCAATCGAATAGTACGGTAGGCCTGCACCGCAATCAAATTAAAGCATCCGAATCCAGTCTCCCGGGTATATCCAGCGGGTGAATGGTCGCGCATAGACTGGCTTCGGCTAATGTTGGATTTATTTGTGTCAAATACTTGTCATAGGCTAAAGTCGATTTATAACCTAGAAGACATATAGATTTGGCGGGTTAAACTGCCAAAGGTCTTAAAAGCGCGAACATGGCTCTACATGCGGGCTGACTACACATGGCACTCCGGGAATACCTGGCACTACATGCGGGCTGACTACACATGGTACTCCGGGAATACCTGATTCTACATGCGGGCTGACTACACATGGCACTCGGGAATACCTGGCACTACATGCGGGCTAACTACACATGGCACTCCGGGAATACCTGGCTCTACATGCGGGCTAACTACACATGGCACTCCGGGAATACCTGGCTCTACATGCGGGCTGACTACACATGGCACTCCGGGAATACCTGGCTCTACATGAGGGCTAACTACACATGGCCTTCCGGGAATACCTGGCTCTACATGCGGAATGACTACAAATGGCACTCCGGGAATACCTGGCTCTACATGCGGGCTGACTACACACGGCACTCCGGGAATACCTGGCTCTACATGCGGGCTGACCTCACATGGAATTTGGGAATACCTGGCTCTACATGCGGGCTAACTACACATGGCACTCTGGGAATACCTGGCTCTACATGCGGGCTGACTACACATGGCACTCCGGGAATTCCTGGGTCAATGTGCGGGCAGTCTACACACGGCACTCCGGGAATTCTTGGGTCAATGTGCTGGCGGTCTACACACAGTACTCCAGGAATTCCAGGGTCAAAGTGTGGGCACTCTACACACGGCACTCCGGGAATTCCTGGGTCAAAGTGCGGGCCTTCTACACATGGCACTCCGGGAATTCCTGGCTCTACATGCGGGCTGACTACACTTGGAACTCCGGGAATACCTGGCTCTACATGCGGGTTGACTACACATGACACTCGGGAATACCTGGCTCTACATGCGGGATGACTACACACAGCACTCCGGGATTTGCTGGGTCAATGTGTGGGCAGTCTACACACGGCACTCCGGGAATTCCTGGGTCAATGTGCAGGTAGTCTACACACGGCACTCCAGGAATTCCTGGGTGAATGTGCGGGCCGTCTACACACGGCACTCCGGGAATACCTGGCTCTACATGCGGGCTGACTACACATGGCCTTCCGGGAATACCTGGCTCTACATGCGGACTGACTACACATGGCACTCCGGGAATACCTGGCTCTACATGCGGGCTGACTACAAATGGCACTCGGGAATACCTCGCTCTAAATGCGTGCTGACTACACATGGAACTCAGGAATACCTGGCTCTACATGTGGGCTGACTACACATGGCACCCCAGGAATACCTGGTTCTATATGCTGGCTGACTGCACACAGTACTCCAGGAATTCCTGGCTCAACATGGGGGCTGACTACACATGGCACTCCGGGAATACCTGGCTCTACATGTGGGCTGACTACACATGGCACTCCAGGAATTCCTGGGTCAATGTGCGGGCAGTCTACACACGGCACTCCGGGAATTCTTGGCTCAATGTGCGGGCGGTCTACACACAGTACTCCAGGAATTCCAGGGTCAATGTGCGGGCCATCTACACACGGCACTGACTACACATGGAACTCAGGAATACCTGGCTCTACATGTGGGCTGACTACACATGGCACCCCAGGAATACCTGGTTCTATATGCTGGCTGACTGCACACAGTACTCCAGGAATTCCTGGCTCAACATGGGGGCTGACTACACATGGCACTCCGGGAATACCTGGCTCTACATGTGGGCTGACTACACATGGCACTCCAGGAATTCCTGGGTCAATGTGCGGGCAGTCTACACACGGCACTCCGGGAATTCTTGGCTCAATGTGCGGGCGGTCTACACACAGTACTCCAGGAATTCCAGGGTCAATGTGCGGGCCATCTACACACGGCACTCCGGGAATTCCTGGGTCAATGTGCAGGCAGTCTACACATGGTACTCCGGGAATTCCTGGGTCAATGTGCAGGCAGTCTACACATGGTACTCCGGGAATTCTGGCTCAATGTGCGGGCAGTCTACACATGGCACTCCGGGAAATCCTGGGTCAAAGTGCGGGCAGTCTACACACAGCACTCCGGGAATTCCTGGGTCAATGTGCAGGCAGTCTACACATGGCACTCTGGGAATTCCTGGGTCAATGTGCAGGCAGTCTACACATGGCACTCCTGGAATTCCTGGGTCAAAGTGCGGGCAGTCTACACATGGCACTCCGGGAATTCCTGGCTCTACATGCGGGTCAATACACGGCAATCCGGGAATTCCAGGGTCAATGTGCAGGCAGTCTACACACGGCACTCCTGGAATTCCTGGGTCAATGTGCGGGCCGTCTACACACGGCACTCCGGGAATACCTGGCTCTACATGCGGGCTGACTTCACATGGCACTCCGGGAATATCTGGCTCTAAATGCGGGCTGACTACACATGGCACTCGGGAATACCTGGCTCTACATGCGTGCCATCTACACACGGCACTCCGGGAATTCCTGGGTCAATGTGCAGGCAGTCTACACATGGCACTCAGGGAATACCTGGGTCAATGTGCAGGCAGTCTACACATGGTACTCTGGGAATTCTGGCTCAATGTAGGGCAGTCTACACATGGCACTCCGGGAATTCCTGGGTCAAAGTGCGGGCAGTCTACACATGGCACTCCGGGAATTCCTGGCTCTACATGCGGGCTGACTACACATGGAACTCCTGGAATACCTGGCTCTACATGCAGGCTGACTACACACGTCACTCCGGGAATTCGTGGGTCAATGTGCGGGCAGTTTACACACGGCAATCCGGGAATTCCTGGGTCAATGTGCAGGCAGTCTACACACGGCACTCCAGGAATTCCTGGGTCAATGTGCGGCCGTCTACACATGGCACTTCGGGAATACCTGGCTCTACATGCGGGCTGACTTCACATGGCCTTCCGGGAATACCTGGCTCTACATGCGGGCTGACTAGACATGGCACTCCGGGAATACCTGGCTCTACATGCGGGCTGACTACACATGGTACTCGGGAATACCTGGCTCTACATGCGGTCTGACTACACACGGCACTCCGGGAATACCTGGCTCTACATGCGGGTTGACTACACACGGCACTCCGGGAATTCCTGGGTCAATGTGCGGGCAGTCTACACACGGCACTCCGGGAATTCCTGGGT
This sequence comes from Nemertoderma westbladi, assembly GCA_032718475.1. NCBI lineage: Eukaryota > Metazoa > Xenacoelomorpha > Nemertodermatida > Nemertodermatidae > Nemertoderma > Nemertoderma westbladi. The sequence goes on along the minus strand of JAUCBJ010000977.1, from coordinate 39,164 downwards.
CAATGTGCAGGCAGTCTACACATGGTACTCTGGGAATTCTGGCTCAATGTGCGGGCAGTCTACACATGGCATTCCGGGAATTCCTGGGTCAAAGTGTGGGCAGTCTACACATGGCACTCCGGGAATACCTGGCTCTACATGCGTGCCATCTACACACGGCACTCCGGGAATTCCTGGGTCAATGTGCGGGCAGTCTACACACGGCAATCCGGGAATTCCTGGGTCAATGTGCAGGCAGTCTACACACGGCACTCCAGGAATTCCTGGGTCAATGTGCGGCCGTCTACACATGGCACTTCGGGAATACCTGGCTCTACATGCGGGCTGACTTCACATGGCCTTCCGGGAATACCTGGCTCTACATGCGGGCTGACTAGACATGGCACTCCGGGAATACCTGGCTCTACATGCGGGCTGACTACACATGGTACTCGGGAATACCTGGCTCTACATGCGGTCTGACTACACACGGCACTCCGGGAATACCTGGCTCTACATGCGGGTTGACTTCACACGGCACTCCGGGAATTCCTGGGTCAATGTGCGGGCAGTCTACACACGGCACTCCGGGAATTCATGGGTCAATGTGCAGGCAGTCTACACATGGTACTCTGGGAATTCTGGCTCAATGTGCGGGCAGTCTACACATGGCATTCCGGGAGTTCCTGGGTCAAAGTGTGGGCAGTCTACACATGGCACTCCGGGAATACCTGGCTCTACATGCGTGCCATCTACACACGGCACTCCGGGAATTCCTGGGTCAATGTGCAGGCAGTCTACACATGGCACTCCGGGAATTCCTGGGTCAATGTGCAGGCAGTCTACACATGGTACTCTGGGAATTCTGGCTCAATGTGCGGGCAGTCTACACATGGCACTCCGGGAATTCCTGGGTCAAAGTGCGGGCAGTCTACACATGGCACTCTGGGAATTCCTGGCTCTACATGCGTGCTGACTACACATGGAACTCCGGGAATACCTGGCTCTACATGCAGGCTGACTACACACGGCACTCCGGGAATTCCTGTGTCAATGTGCGGGCAGTCTACACACGGCACTCCGGGAATTCCTGGGTCAATGTGCAGGCAGTCTACACACGGCACTCCAGGAATTCCTGGGTCAATGTGCGGGCCGTCTACACACGGCACTCCGGGAATACCTGGATCTAAATGCGGTCTGACTTCACATGGCACTCCTGGAATACCTGGCTCTACATGCGGGCTGACTACACATGGTACTCCAGGAATACCAGGCTCTACATGCGGGCTGACTACACATGGTACTCTGGAATACCTGGCTCTACATGCGGGCTGACTACACATACTACTACTACTACTACTACTAGGATCGGCATGCTGCATTGCAGCTGCATTTTTAAGAATGCTGTGCCGGCTTGTCAACAAAATTGCACCGCCACAACTCCCTATCACCCATGACATTTGCTAGATCATCCGCATCTTTAAGGCCAGTGTCCTTTAAGATGCGTCTCAAGAAAGTCATGGGCTGTCCACCATGCTTATTCACTCCATGAGGCTGCCAAAGTACAAGATTATGCACTGGCTGGTCCTCACGGCGAAAGCAATGTCCTGCAAAGCGGAGGCGATTTTGTTCTAATATCAAGCTTGGGGGAACCAATGAGACACCTCCAATGTTATATAGTGTCTGGTTGGAGATGTGTGCATTGTACTTGACACAATGAACCCGGCGTAGCATTCTTGTAAATGTGCCATCTAGAGATTTGGTGTCCTCAGCAGTTAGAGCCCAGCATGGACTCCCGTAGAGGAGTACTGGAACTACTGCTGCTCTAAATAATCGGACCTTAAGTTTCCGATTAATTCTCGGTGACTTCCAAATCCTGGAAAGCCTATTCAATGCTGCCCATGCCTTTCCCTTACGTATTCGAAGGTCCTCACCTGATTTCCGGATCCATGATCCCAGGTAACAGAAGTCGTCCACATGCTCAAGCATACCATCCTTTGAGCTTATGCTCATCCGATCAGAGACTTGCTGAGGACTTTCAAAGTTAACGGTCAGAATTTTGGTCTTTCTGGAGTTAATAAAAAGACCAACACTAGAAGCAGCATGTTCTAATGAGCTGAGGAGCCGTTGGGCTCCCTCTAATGATTCTGAGAGTACTCCTAAGTCATCAGCAAAGTCTAGATCAGTTCGGTACTTGGCAGGATTTCCTCGACTTCTGGAGCCAGTAGGTGGAGTTATCATCACCCCATCATCATTATGATGATCTAAGGACATGCGTAGAACATAGTCAACCACAATAATGAACAAGAATGGTGCAAGTGTGTCTCCTTGGAGGACGCCCCATAACACTTCAAATGGTTCTGTGTCACTGTCAACAGTAGACACAAATGTTGTCGAACCATCGTATACTGATCTCATTGCTACAATAATTTCATCAGGAATCCCATATAATGAAAGTATGCTGAACATACGTGAGCGAGAGACTGAATCAAAGGCCTTGAAGAAGTCAACAAAGATAACAGCCAGATGCCTGTCTTTCTTTTTTGATAATTCTTCAATTATCCTTCTAAGTGCCAAAATGGGCTCCATGGTCCCACGACCTTTACGGAACCCATTCTGATTTCCACGGAGCAGTCTCTCAATGGGATCCCTGATGCGATTTAATAGAATCCTATTGTATAGCTTTGCAGCAATCGAGATCAATGAGATTCCCCGAAAAGAACCATAGAGTGTTAGGTTGCCCTTCTTTGGAACTGGCACCAACTTATTTGTTTTCATTTCTTGTGGGACTCTTGTTGTTCGGTACATGTCTACTATGATGGGATAGATGAGCTTTAAACTCTCAGGTATTTTAAAGACCTCAGGGGGAACACCATCTACTCCACTGGCACTATTGGTCTTAATGCTTGTTCGCGCTTTCAGACCTTTAGCAGTTTAACCTGCCAAATTTAGGTGTCTTCTAGGTTATAAATCGACTTTAGCCTATGACGAGTATTTGATACACTACATTAGCTGAAGCCAGCCTATGCGCGACCATTCACCCGCTGGATATACCCGGGAGACTGGATTCGGAAGCTCTGACCTTATTGCGATGTAGGCCTACTGTATTATTCGATTGATCGTTAATATATAATCTCTGACCAATATTATTCACTTTCGGGAAATATTAACAGTTCCTTTAGGACGTGGCGCTCTAAGTATGTAAACAGAGTTATGACTTACACTAAACACAACGGGATGGCTATTGATTCACGTATAAAGCGCATTCTTTAGGAGATGCTTTGTTATCTGTCACAATCATGCACACTACCGCACAATGCTGCACACCGATCTGCCGACCTTCACTAATTTTAGTCACATATAAAGAGAACAGCAACCGACACATGTAGTGCCTATGAAATAGCATTAGATTCACTCCAAAACCAATATAATGTAAGTCGCAATTGCTATATGTAACCGGTCTCTTACCTTCAGTATATCAAGAAGATTGGGGTTTTATGATTATTTATCGATATTATCCAAATATAATAATATTCCATCAACTGATACAATTAATAACCGACAGTAAATAGCAGTAAAATAATGCGATGTTTGTAGGTGACAATATGATTTGTAACAATATGGTTTGATTTGATAACAGTTATACGTTTCTATGATCAAAGCCGATCTAATGTTTGGCTAAAGTCTGAAACACAGAATAATTCCAAAGCCGGTGTTCTGGCATCAGGAAAAAAGGTAAACATAAACCATAATGCATTGTGCGATTTCCCGGAGGCTTCTGTACAAATAAAATGAAAATCGCTCTGATTGGTCGACCGAACAAAGAACAGAGAAAAAGTTACACGTGTACATATCAGCTGATAGATGTCGTCATCGGAACTACACTGTATCAAGAGGATTTTGGCGTATTGCGACGTAAAATCGCTAGTTATGTCCGCTAAAGTACACATACAGAAGAAATGGCTTTTTATGTCCACTAAAACACCAGTACAGTAAGGAAACGGCTTTTTATGTCCGCTAAAACACCTACAGAGTACTTTGCGGGGAAAATGACTAGCTAATTCCGCAAAAGCCTTTACACCGCTCCCAGAAAATGGGATTTAATTCTATAAAATATAAAAAATCACAGTTTCTAAAATATAAAAATACTCTAAACAGTTTGTCTTTCTTGCGAGGACAGCGTTTACGCAGTTTTTTGAGGCTAGCAAGAGTCCTTTTCTCTTTGGGGCGAGCCACTTTACTAGGAGGGCTATAACTCCTGGGTGAAAGGTGCAATACAATTGCATCAGAAGGTTTAGGATTACGGTCGGTGTATCCGCCGGTCGAGGTACCTGGTTGATCGATATCAACTTCAGTGGAGCGAGGTCTAACGGCCTTTAGAGCGCGTCTTAGGACAGCAGCTCCTACTGGTCCCTGACGAGTCGTCTGAACGATAGCGGTAGGTGGACCGTGAGTGGTGAGAAACTTCCTCGGTTTAATAGTTCTTTCCAGCTCGCGTTCTCAGGCTCGATATTCGTAAGGCCGTCGATGTACTTCCTGTAACTCAGGATGCAAGTTGATGAACAAATCGCCATACTCCGGGTCTTGACGGATGAAATTGATCAAATGGTATGAATTAATATCATTAGGATTGATGTTTCTGAGATATTTTCGAACAAATTTGGTGGAAATACACTCACCAACACGCTTCATTAGTTCGTAACTCGGTGTGCGTGTTTTTTGTTCAACAGACGCGAATAGATAAGGATGGAACGCGTAAACTCCTTCGTAGGCGTGTCCAGGGTAATAGCGATGGCGTGACTCACAATGTAAGTCCGCATTCGCTTCCCAAGCTCGGATGTAGCACAGGATAATCATCTCATCTACGCTTTCCAGATCGCGGTTAAAAGGGCAATCAAAACTGGCATGTCCTTTAAGTTGACAATGATGGCATTGGGTCATAAATTGGGGCAGACTGCGAAAATGTGCGAGTTATTGAGTCTGCAATACGCACAATAGATCTCCATCATCGGTTGTTCATGGAAATAGGAGCAGGGTACGTCTGACTCCATAGGGGTGAAATGATCTCTCGATGCACATAATCGGCAACGTTTTCAAGAAACATAGTTGGCGTGCCGATAATCGTATGCGGTGAGACATTGTGGACCTTGATACCATTCCAAGACGTAGCCGTTATCGCTGCTCCGGGGCGCTGTAGGCTGAATCTCCTCAGATTCTAAGCATATTGGTTCGTCTTCCAATTGCATAGCTGAGGTAGGTCCGGCTGTCTCCTCAAGCGAACCTACTGCCTGAACTTCCACAATAGAATAACCCGTGGGTATTCGAGGTCTTTGTATAACAGATGAATGTAAGTTCTGTATACAAACGTCCTTGAAAATGGCGAATCCTGCGCTGTCTAGCTTCTCAGCAGCTGAGTCTCTTAGGCTGAGCTTGGTCAGAGCGCGGTCCTTGAACTGACTATCGACGTTACGGAACGGAGTCAGAAAGCGCCTGAAACATTCGAAACGGATGAATTTATTGTGTTCATCTAGCTTGGCGAGTTTGGTTCCAAGTATTAAGGGATGGGCGCGTATAGTACGACTGCACACATCGGCTAGCCAACCGGCAAGTGCGGCGTTTTCAAAGATCGTATATATAGCTAAGGAGGGACGAAGTGGAACACTCATAAAGCTATACACGGCGCCAGGTGCGGTCAATGGTCCGTCAAAGTATAATCGAGAATAATGATCTCCATATACTTGTTGGTAGTTGATAGGATTTCCAACCTTGAAATTCCATCCGTATTCTTGAAAGGCAAGATGTCCGATGGAGGTTCGTTGTACTTTAGTAATGCCGCTTGGTGTATTTGCATACATAGTGCGGAAGAAACCTCGGCCTTCTGCCCAGGGAGCAATCAGCTGAGTATCGACGAAAGGATATTGAATGTTCTCCATGTTCCGAAAGTCGTTTTGGAGATCTCCATAAACAGCTGAGCCGATTTTAAGGATTCTTTCGTTAAACAACATCTCGAGCACGGGCTGGGGTAACATCGATCCATCGATACCCATGGCCGGTTTGCGCTCGGTGTCGGCGACGTAACGCTGCGCGAGTTTGAATTGTCCATGTCAGAGTTTCTTTTGTATCTCGGTAAGGGTCTCAAAAGAATAATCAATCACATCGGAACACGCTCGAGTAAATACGTGGGTAGAACCAGCTAGTCCTTGTATATGTATCATGCGCGTAGTTCCCAGTTCTCCAACCGGAACGCTACCTTCATTATCGTACGTGACAACTCCATACATCTCGATAACGTTAAGAGTCTCATTCCACTCTTTAGTGGCGTTTTCTAGAGTCATTCCCACTGGATGCCACAAGGTGGCGCATTCGCTAGCATTAGGTAGATCTCTATACTTCAAATACTGTGTAGTATATGTTTCTATATCTCCATATCGTTGTATTCTTTCCTCCTCGAATAACACGTCGAGATTCCAGTGGACTAATTTTGACGAGTTTTGATAAATCCATCAAGATTATACGGAGGTATGGTATCTTTCTCTATTCTGGAAACATTATAGGGTTTTCGAAATGAGTTTACTTTCACTAACTGATCCAGATGTTTCTGCAGTTGTTCGAGTTTGACAAGATCGAGAGGATATATTAGTGGTAGAAACCTCAGACTATGTGTAGGATCTTCCGGTTTTACCATGTAATATTGCGTTAGATTGACATAATAAGGGTGATCTTTGATCCCATAAAATGAGTTCGGTAAAGGTCTAGCGCGTATGTTAACCTCGAGTACCATACGACGGACAAGATCTGCTCTATTGTCCGGAGGTTCAACGAGTATACCATCGACACGAGCGGCCTCTATTGGCGGACGTTGCAACATGGGAGCGTCAGCGATAAGATCTCGAGATCTTAGGTTGATATCAACCGGTTGAGGCTGTGCCGTGGCGAAGAGTTTGTCTCCGAAATGGGGAACCATCGAAGGATGGATGATGGTTTTAGAATAGAGATCCGTCATAAGGATTTGAGCTTCTGGCTGGGCTAAAGCTGCTTCTTCTCTCTCATCCATTTCTATGTGTTTCTCTTCGAGCTGATTTTCCTCCGCTTGTTGTTGTAAATGCTTGTCTAGGAACTCTTGTAGAGAATAGGTTCGTCCACGTTCGATGTCTTCCTCGAGGTTCTGGATTTCTCTATCAAACTGAGGTAAAGCTAATTCTTTCACCACTTGGACTTGTTGCTGCAATTTGCGTTTTTCTAAACAATCGTAAGTTCCTTTTCCGATCTTCTGCCTAATAGCGTCTAACGCGTTTCGTACAACGCTCTCTTCGACTTCGGTAACGGGTTGTATCGGGGTTAAACCTGGACGGTTGTACGGGTTAAACGGCGATATTAGATGACCGCGTCCTAATCCGGCTAGGTAGGGTTGGCGAATATCTAGCGAGCCCACTACCGGAGTGCCACCGATTAATTGTTCGGGTAACACAAGATCTTTAAATAGTGAGTACAGTTCAGGGGGATCCGTTATACTATTAGGATCAAGCGTTTGAGGTCTAACTGAGGAATGAGGAGGTCTGACCGAGTATTCCGGAACTCTGATCATTGGTTTATTTAAGGATCGTTTGAGTCGAGCGAGTGTAGGTGATACGTCGAACAGGTTTCGCTCGAAACTCCCATAAGTATATCGTGTAAAACTGTGTTTAGCGCAACGTCTCCGCGGATGTTTATGTCTTTCCGTTTACTGATTGGGTCTAGGGCATTCGTCATAGTAATACCAAAGACGCACGTCCTGCAGGGGAAACGCGGGTGATCGTTCTCCAGTTTTACAATATTCCTCCATCTGTTCGAAGCTATCTGGGACGACAGGTAGCGGTCGATCGGCGGTAAGATACATCATAGTGAAATAGAGCCTTTTGAGTTCTATCATAGGGTCATGATGTATACCTTGAGGATATCGAGTTTCTAGATTTTGTTGACTGGCAATATTGAGATATGTTTCTCTCAGGAATTCCAGATAATCGTCTTCAACGTCTTCTCTTTCGAGTCGGTTCCGAATAGAATTCTCGTGTTCTATTCTCGGTTTATCGTTCCGTCTCCCCTGGGTATGATATTTAAATAAAACCATTTCCCTTTCGGTGTCTACATCGTCCGTATCGTGTAAATCGATAGGATGGACAGTAGTTAAGAAGTCCATATACATACCATTACGATGCGTATAGCGAGCGGTGAATTTTCTATAGTCCAATTCATGCGTAAGTTGCTCCTGGGACATTGGCGGTTCGATATAATGACCATCGTCCTCCGTAGTAGTTGGACCAGCATCGCCGCGTATCAAGCTATCAACAAACGCTTGTAAAGGTAGAGTATATCGCTCCCTGATACCAAGATCATCTTCTATCAACTCAGTCATATCTGCTATATGAGTTTATCAATATTATAATAAGTTTATATTTAGGCTAGCGGGCGTCGCTGCCTACCCCTATCTGCCCCCGGACAGTGCAAGATCCTCAGCGCCGATGTACCGTCGTCGCTGTGTTTTTCGCCAACGTAGTAGCTACACAACGACAACGATAACCGGCACAAGTCACTCCTTATGCTTAGATTTACTTCAGGTTCTTGCTGCAGAGTTAGGGCTACTTTCACAATTGCGACTCGCTACTGTAAACACACTTTAGTAGTAACATTCACCTATAAACGCACAAATTCCACACAACTGTCATAAATTGTACACATTTGGGCCATTTGTCCATTAGTCAAGTGCCTTCCAGAATGCCACGTTATTATTATGTATCCTTGGATACTAGCAGTGCGCTATTTATTCCCTATGCTATTCAATGGGGCAAGCTTTCTATTGTTCTTTTAACTCACTTCTAATTCTAGCGTGGTTGTTGCTATGGTGACATTATGGAAAGCTAGCAGTAGAATTAGGGTAATTCTCATGCATACAGATCTGGGATGCTATTTAATAGTAATTCCTTAATTGTCAATATCCCCTTTATACATGATTTTATGAATTTTATCGGCTATTGACTATATATTGGAGATTCTCGCACACTAATACACTTAATAGGGTGAATCTCCGCTCCCATGATCTATTAATTTATGGAATTTTGGGAATGTTATAAATTGTATAAAAAATGACAATTTATCAAATTCATTAAAAGATGAATTTAAATTTATTCCCGTAAATTTTATTATTTAATATTAAATAGACACAATTTTATTCCAGAACATGTCTGGGGACTGGGATCCTTGATTCTAGGAAATTGGTCTTTTTAAGAATATCGGTAAGTGCTACGATATCTTAATAGACTAGAATTTTAAAGGATCTAAAATTTGACAGATTTTATAAATATTAATAGTTAATATTTAGGATGGGCACCAGTTTATTCCAGAACTTGTCTGGGGACGTTAACCACTGATTCTAGAATTTTGTCTTTCAAGTATATCGGTGGGTGCCGCGATATCTTAATCGACTAGAATTACAGATGGTCAAAAGGTTTAACAGATTTATTTTGCGTTTTACGCTACTGTTAAAGGGACATCACGCTACTATATGTATTATTTAATATACGGTATGAGAGCAATATTATCGCAAGAAGCAATGTCAGTGAGAAGAGGCAAGTCGTTTCCAAGGTCTACCCAGAGCTTGGTTTAGCCGAGACACGAGGATCTGAATTTTGCATTCCTAATACTCTACTTACCAATAATACTTGAATATAGTAGGAGCTTTATTGTACTTTAATAAGTACGGACATTTCATCTTACTGTAGTCACGTATTTATAATGTACTACGGACAGTAAGGAAAGAGAAAATATAATTATTTCAAGCCGTCGCACTAAATATATAATATAGAAGTAAATAAGTAATAAACGCGAATATATATAGCACTAATCTACTAAATAATCGCTAAAATAACGTTCTACTAAATAAAATTAAAGAAAACGATTATAATAAAATTACATAATAATACATACATAAATATAAAACAATAAAAACAAATATAAAATAATATAGTCACACACCCACTCCAGACGCTGTTACGTTGGGGAGTTCCTAGATGTTTGTTGGATTAGGGAGGTGGTCATGGGAAGAGTATCTTGCCTTCCATAGTTTCCGGACAGTTCTCGGTCTCTTTCCAGTAAACATAAACGACCAACTGGGAGATTGAGTTGTTGTGTTTCGAATACAATTCCAGGTTTCCTCTTCGTCCTGGAATAGTGACGATAGAAACATCGCTTCAAATACACGACGGCCTTACAAAGCCGATTCCAGGATCTATAGTGGTCCATCGCTCCCGGCAGGAGAGGTGAGAGTCCCGGCGAGACGTCTGGTGTTCCAGATCTCCAGTCTCTCTCTCTGATCTCCACAACAGATCGGTTCGCGGTGGGGGAGTTTAGATCCACAGCGTCGTCCCTGGCAATGTGTACTACAGACAGATCTATCACGGGTTTAAATAACCTTGATTTACTCGTCCAGGTTTTAGGTTTGACTTTCTCCGCTCCCTTGGCTTGTCTAATCTCAGCCGTGGTAAGATGGGGAGGCCATTCATCTTCTTTACTTAGGAAGTCGGGTCCATCTAACCAGTCTGGAGTATCTGTCAGTTCTTGAGGAGTTGCTCCTCTGGAAGCGATGTCGGCTAGATTAATCGTCTCGGGGCAATGTCTCCATTGATCTACATTAGAGTTAATATCGTCATTATCTGAGGAGTATGGGGTTCCCTCAATTGTGGTCGTCTCTCCCTCACTGATGTCTTCTTCCCATTCACTCTCTTGATGGACCCGATCTTTGGGTAGCCTTTCCATGAGTGTCCTACGGGAAGGTCCAGTAAGGTACCAACCTACTCTTGTTCTTCCCGCATAGGTTTGCAGTGGTTGCGGTTGAGCTTTCTCCAGTTGAGTCTCGAGTTGAGGTTTCTCCAATGTCTCAAGCGCCTCATGCGCATTTTGGCCGATGAGTATTTGCACTCCAGGGTAGTCTGTGTTGAATCTAGGTATCTTATGCTGCTGGGTGAAATAGTCCTCATCCCAGTTATAAGGTTCCACTTGGCTGGTAGCGAAGTTCTTTATCGCCACCATTTTTACTGACCTTATACTGTGTTCTCCTAGTTCATCCTGGGGGGTGGACAACGCGCCTACATAGTAGTCTGTAGCTACTGTAGATTTCCAAACCTGCATAATTCCTGCAAGGTTCAACTTAGTTCGGAACTTGGGTTGTCCAGCAAAGATGTCTTCGGCTAGTTCTTTGTCGATGAATGTTCCTGTGCTGCCGGAGTCAAGGAGGGCGTTCACTATATAACTCTTTTTAGGCCCGTGGACTCTCAACTGCACTACGGGAAATTCTCGGATTCCTACATTGGAAGTTGGTGCTTTCCAAGATGGTTGTCGGTCAGGAGTAGTTAGGGGGAGCTCACTGTCGGTTTATTTCTCATACGTAAGTGCTCGATACACTGCGGTATTTATTAGGTAACAGGATTCGTTTTCGTCGGAGAATTCGTCCGTATAGAATCCTTCCATCTCAGAACTTTGGTCAGTGTCGTTCACATCACTGAATTGGACATGTAGTTCGGACTCACGTACCTGACTCGGGCTGTTTCTTTCAAATTCAGTGTGCAACAAGATATGATGTTTCGCGCCGCACTTAGCACACCTTGCGTCGGAGTAACAGGTTCGCCGTTGGTGTCCTCGTCTGAGGCAATTATAACATGACTTCACATCTATCCTTTAATGATTTCCTTAGGAATTCATCACACACATTCAAACGGTGGGGCCTGTCACACAGCGCACATTTCGGTTTGATGTTCCTTACCTTACTTTGCGTAATGTTGTGCACACTCGTTCTTTCTTCGGGCTTTCTTACATGAATTCTCTTAGGAGACGTAGGAGGAGTTTTTCTTACCTGTTCTCTCCTGTCATTGGTTCGAGACTTGAATTTACTTACGTCTTTAGGCGTTTTGTTGTCATAGTAAGATCTTTCAGTGTCTGTCCCGCTCTCTTCCTCTTGAGAAGCCTGGCTTTCGCCGTCGTCTGTATAACACACTGGTATTACCTTTCTCCTAGAAACGGGTTTCTCACTTACCTTATTTTCCGGTGTCTTCTCTCTGGACTGCTTTAGGAGCTGTAATTTTACCTCTCCATCTAAGAATGACATGAGATCAGCCATGGTAGGGTCCCTTTGTTGCTGGTCCATCATATAGAGAACTCTTTTGTCCCAACGAGTACCTACTCCACCCTTTGGCAAAGTAGATGCTACAGCTCCAACAACCATAGAATTCTGGTATTCATGAGACTTACCTAACCAATCTAGTTGTCTACAGATCTCCTGAATCTCGTCGGAAAACTCTATAATCCCGCTGCTAAGAAACTTTCGGGGCGCCATTAATTTCGCATATAAATACCTAGCTATGTTAGTCCTATTACCATACCTGATGTTAAGTGTATCCCAAACTTGTCTTAATCCATCTGGATGTCCAATAAACTTTAATGCCATTAACTTGGGAGATCCTTCCAAGCACTCGATGAGGAATCTAAGTTTCTCTCCGTTAGATAGCACAGAGTTTTGTATGTTATCTTTGTAATATTCATTAAAAGGTAACCATTTCATCTCATCTCCATTGAACTTGACGATCTCTCCTACCTTTACCGCTTGACGGGCTTCGGTTCTAGCCATTTGACGCGTAAAACTTTCTTGGGCCATCATGTTATTTAATATCGAGCTATCGGTATATAAATTTCTCGGATTATGATCAGGTCTATATGGAATATCATTGTCAAGAGGTTTATAATTACCCTTAATAGGGTTTGCTATAGGAGTTTCTACTTCACTAGCAGTATAGATGCGTGTAGGCTCCACACCTTGCGCATGAAATACTTCAGACCTAACAGGTTGACACATTGTTACCGGGGTTGGTGGTATACCCCATTGGGTATTTACTAATTTGTCGCGTTCCAACGCGATACTCTGCTGCACCTCTTGCAACTCCAACCTACTTTCCCTAACTGTGCCCTTGAACTGCTGAACAGTTCCTTCCATCTCCCGGACCTGCTGAGAGGAGCACTTACGGTGTTCCCTCTGCTGCCCGAGCAGGAGACCCATCTCCCGTCTTCCCTCAGCTACCCACTCGACCGCCGAAGCGGGAGTCGCCAACGTAGTAGCGGGCGAGCGAGAGACGACGGGCGATAAGTTCTTGATATCTCGCTCGGCGTCCAGGACGGGTTCGGACTCGGGAACAGTCCTACTGGGCACAGGTAGTTTAGTACTGTGCAAAGGGAATTTAGAGGTAGGTTCTGGGAGTACAGGTGTCTCTATCACCGAAGGGGTAGCTTCGAGAACAGGCCTAATTATTTCAGGCTCATCTACTATAGTAGGGAGTCTTTCTATTTTAATAATTTGGTCTGTGGGTTCTGTACTACCTAAGTCTGTGCTAGCTAGTTGCCTTCTAACAGCTGGGGGCAAATCAGGCAATTTCTGACGGTGAGGCATTCTTCTACGTCTGCTTAGACGAGATCTATTTCCTCCGCCTTCAGGATCGGTGGTATCGCCTTCATCAGATGATGTATATCCCTGTCTTTTGGGAGTAGATCGACTCATCATCTGCATTTGACTAGCTGTTAACTGTTTATTTATGCAGTCTTGATTCTCTTGAATATTTTCCAACTCTAGTTGGATGGTCTCTTCAGACGCTCTCCGTTCTGCTTCTGCCACTTTTCTTTCCGCTTCTGCCGCTGCCACTGCCGCTTTTCTTTCAGCCTCTGCCGCTTTTCTTTCGGCCTCTGCCGCTTTTCTTTCCGCTTCGGCCGTTGCCACCGCCGCTTTTCTTTCCGCTTCTGCCTCTGCCGCTGCTGCTGTCTTTCTGTCTTCTATACATTTTTTCTTTACTTGTTCTTCTTGGACCCTAGCGATGCGGAGTCTTTCATCAAATTTAGCTTGGTTAGCAGCTAACATTTCCGCATCTATTGCGTCCAACACAAGCTTGGCTCCTTCACTATTAGGGCGAAGTCCAGCCAGCCGTCTCCTCAACTCTTCGTCTCCTAGGAATCGTTGATAGTCTGACAGATATATGTCAATAGCGTCCCTCGTCTGCGGTTTCTCTGCTGTCGCTTCGCTTTCCACGTGAGAAAAGGTAGCGTCTGTTGATTCTCCATGGGTTGAGCGCTCAGCCAGCTGAACTTTCCACTGGGCCGTTCCTTGAACCTTGAGACTCACCCACTGGAACCAAGTCTTTACAGCAACTTGCAACGACGTGTCTTGTCTTCTTTTCGAAGCTTCCTCAAAGGCCGATAGGATTAGTCTGATTCTTAGAATTCTTTCTCTAACTTGATAAAGCAGCTCTCCCTGCTCTTGAGGTCCTTGGGGTTGTCGAAACAGTTGTTCTTCTAATCGCTCCAAAGAGCTGAAGAATCCCTGTACGTATCCTGCTGCCGACCTCTTTCATACAGCTGGATCACTGGTGTCTTTTGTCACTCCCATCCTGTGTATGTCTTCCCAGGCAGCTTCCGATAAGTCAAACGGGAGTCCGGGTCCGGTGAAGTTCCATTGCGACTCGACAATAGACTTCAGTTCCTCCCTTGTGTATCCCGCATAACTATCCTTGGTCGATCTCTTACTTCTCGCCCAATCAATTTGGTGTTCCTCCACCGCAATCAATACCTTAGTGAGTACGGCTGCAGGAAGGATGAGAAGGGGATCCGAATAAACCGCATCTGCCATCTTTGCTCCGCGCTCGGGTGTCAGCTCTACAGTATCCGAACTACTGGAGCTGTCGGGCCACTGAGAAATAATTTCTCGGCTCGAGTGTTGCTGCTGTTTAACAGCTGCTTCTTGGTCCCGCTTGACTTGAGCTCGAGTGCCTATGATAGACCTACGGTGTTGGACTAGCCTAGGGTCTGATACTACTACTGGAGGGATGATCTTTCTTACAGTCAGAGGTGAGTTGAACTTCGGTCTCACACGTTCCACACTCCTATCTGGGTCACAGATGGTTGTATCTAGGAGACTGTCTGACAGGTTTTGCTTTGTGTCAGACATATTTGTTTGTACAGTTGAATGCCTACTGATATATTACAGTTAAAGCTAGTCTAGTAATTCAGTATCACTGTTAGCCTAGTAATTAATTACCGATATCGTTACTCTATGTAACGTGATATATATACAATATATTAGAATACCGGTATACACTTATAGTATATATAAGTATTATTACAGACTAGGTTTGTCACAGAATACCGGTATATAATTTCAGCACAAATATATATAAATATATAATAGGCCTATCGTGAATACCGGTATACAGCTTACACTTATAGTATATAAGTATAATTATAGACTAGAATTAATTACAGAATACCAGTATATAATTTCAGCACAAATATATAGAAATATATAATAAGCCTATCGTGAATACCGGTATATAATTATTTTAGAATAATTGAATTTCTGAATTTTAGAGTTACTTGGTTACTTTACTTTACTTTATTACCGTTAGTAAGCAGTAGTCCAACTACTGCTTTAAGACCTAATTGTTGTATGACAGGCCTACTATTTTATAAATCGGTTTGAGTTGATTTATAATATATATATACCCGTATAATGGGTTTTTGTCAATGTTTGAAATAAATGTTATTATTTCTGGGAAAGAGTTACTGCACAGAAGCTGTACGCTCTCAGTGAAGTGCTACTTGTTGGACACTAAAACAAATAATTCTAATTTGCCTAAGTTACTTAATACTACAAATTACGTACAATTCGGGGTGAGATTACAATCTCTAAATAAACACAAAAATTACACGTACGAATTTTAGGGTAATTTTACAAGAAATCTACAAACCAGCCTAACAAAGGGTTAGAATATCTGGTTATTACAAACGGACTGGATACTACGGTATTTGAAAGTATTAAAGCAGTAGTAAATATACTGCGTTGTCCAGATAGAAAAAATACCACCGTCTGACGACTTATAGCCGTGGCGCTATAAGTACTACGTTATGTATCACGGAGTGTTCCTACCTAGAAGTTAATTACCGCGGCCTACCAGAGCCAACGTGCCTATTAACCACTTTACAACACAAATATACTGCCTACACACTAATTACCTTCGGAAAGCACTGTACACTAAACCCTAAATTAGGTACAAGTACTTATACAACTAATAACCAGCAGTTAAAAATACTTGAACAGCTAAAAGAACCACGGTATCTGCCGGAGTGACCAAAGCATAAAATCTCCAGTCTTTACCTACGCCAAACAGCCCTGATGTAGTACCGGGGTTAATTTAACTATAATGGTATATATAACAAGCACAATTACTGTAGGAATAAACTTGGGGGTATGAATGTTGCGAATAATCGCATAAACTCTGAATAATAAATATTACGCTACCCTTACAGACTACACAAACAAATTACAGACTAAACGCTGGCAGACTACTATCAAGCCTAAATAAACTACAGTATATGCAGACTCCGAAATGGTTAGTTAGTATGCGTTCTAACCGAGTAGTACGACTTATTCTTTCGGGGGGATTTACCTTACAGCTCTGGAAGCCCACCACATTCCTAACTAGTACTTTATCGGACATACACTCTACACACACTGCAATCTCTTCAGACTTAACAACAGTCAGACAACAGTCCAGCCTCAAATTATCTGTACAATCTGGGCAGGCTTACACGTCTTCTGCTCAATATTAACTTACAGATAAATAAAACTGACAGAAATAAGTAAAATCTCAATAAAAAACCAGGGCGGCCGTCCTTGATTAAATATCAAGACCTACCGGTATATAATTCTCAAAATCGAATAATACTGCTGTACCTGTACTGCTGTAAGTACCGGTTCGGGTGGTTAGGTAGTTAGGCCTATTGGTTACCGGTCGACCGGTACTTTTCCCCTTTATTGCCTACGTGCAATAAAGAAGCTATAACTGTTATTGTTCTTACCAGAACAATAGTAAACTGTATTTATTGCCTACACAGCAATAAGAAATCATAACTGTTATTGTTCGCGCTTTCAGACCTTTAGCAGTTTAACCTGCCAAATTTAGGTGTCTTCTAGGTTATAAATCGACTTTAGCCTATGACGAGTATTTGATACACTACATTAGCCGAAGCCAGCCTATGCACGACCATTCACCCACTGGATATACCCGGGAGACTGGATTCGGAAGCTCTGACCTTATTGCGATGTAGGCCTACTGTATTATTCGATTGATCATTAATATATAATCTCTGACCAATATTATTCACTTTCGGGAAATATTAACAGTTCCTTTAGGACGTGGCGCTCTAAGTATGTAAACAGAGTTATGACTTACACTAAACACAACGGGATGGCTATTGATTCACGTATAAAGCGCATTCTTTAGGAGATGCTTTGTTATCTGTCACAATCATGCACACTACCGCACAATGCTGCACACCGATCTGCCGACCTTTGCTAATTTTAGTCAAATATAAAGAGAACAGCAACCGACACATGTAGTGCCTATGAAATAGCATTAGATTCACTCCAAAACCAATATAATGTAAGTCGCAATTGCTATATGTAACCGGTCTCTTACCTTCAGTATATCAAGAAGATTGGGGTTTTATGATTATTTATCGATATTATCCAAATATAATAATATTCCATCAACTGATACAATTAATAACCGACAGTAAATAGCAGTAAAATAATGCGGTGTTTGTAGGTGACAATATGATTTGTAATAATATGGTTTGATTTGATAACAGTTATACGTTTCTATGATCAAAGCCGATCTAATGTTTGGCTAAAGTCTGAAACACAGAATAATTCCAAAGCCAGTGTTCTGGCATCAGGAAAAAAGGTAAACATAAACCATAATGCATTGCGCGATTTCCCGGAGGCTTCTGTACAAATAAAATGAAAATCACTCTGATTGGTCGACCGAACAAAGAACAGAGAAAAAGTTATACGTGTACATATCAGCTGATAGATGTCGTCATCGGAACTACACTGTATCAAGAGGATTTTGGCGTATAAAATCGCTAGTTATGTCCGCTAAAGTACACATACAGAAGAAATGGCTTTTTATGTCCACTAAAACACCAGTACAGTAAGGAAACGGGTTTTTATGTCCGCTAAAACACCTACAGAGTACTTTGCGGGGAAAATGACTAGCTAATTCCGCAAAAGCCTTTACAATGCTCTTTGCAGCAGCCTTCACTTCTGCAAAGGAGATATCGCCAATGGGAATATCTAGGAGTACAGACTCAGACACTTTTACTTCTATAAAGTTATCAGGCAATACCCTGTCATTATTGAGGAGCTTTTCAAAGTGGGCTTTCCAACCATTGAGGCGATCGGCTATTGATTCAGCCTTAACCTTGGTGGTTGGTTGGCTTTTCCGCCCAGTAAGCAGATTGATTGATTTCCATGCCTGGGATGATTGCCTGCTGTCGTCAGCATCATTGATGGCATCAACCTGTTGGTTTATTAGCTCCTGTAGATTAACAGAGTACTGCCTGTTCAGGGACCTAGATGCAGCCTTAACTGCATTCTTGGCCGCTGTAGTCTGTTTGAGTCGGGACTCTTTCTGCGCCTTATGAAGGTCATTTCGGCACTTCTGAATTTTGTTGTCAGTCCAGGGGCCCCTTTTCCTGTTTCGAGGGTATACAGGAACTGTTTCTGCAGCTGCTAACTTAACTGCTTCTGTAAAGGCAGTATAGCCCTCACAGTGATCTGCCGCTTCAGAGGCAAGAGCCTCATACCTGTTGCTCAGCTGTAGTGTGAAGCTGGATCTCACACTTGGCTGTTGCAACAGAGAGGACCAGTCATGCCGCGGCAAGGCAGATTTCGTTGTTCTGCTAGCTCGCAGACTAAGTCTTACCTTGGCCACAATAAGGCGGTGATCACTGAAGAAGGGTCGAAGTGTAAATGCATTACAGTCTTGTATAGAGCTCCTGTATTTCCTACGAAACAGGATATGGTCTATCTGGGACTTGTGACCACTGGGTCCACTATGAGTCCATAGCTTTCCAGTTCGCTTCTTGAACTGGGTTCCAGCCGAAAACAATCCATTTCCAGAGATAAAATCCTGAAGATGGACAGAATTTCGGTTAACACTATTGCTATAGACCAAGGGCGATGTAGGTGATTGATGCAGACTTGCATTAAAGTCTCCCAGGAATGTTAAGAATGCATGCTGATCCACTCCATCAGTAGCTGATTGTAGATTGTGGTAGAAATTTTCCACCTCCTCTACAGGGGCAACACTAGTTGGAGAGTAGCACACAATCAGAACAACCTTAGGAAACTTCTTAGCCAGTCTTCCAGAACATGAGAAGTGGCAACGGATGATGCGGTTAGAGATTTGGTCTATTTTGTCCAATGCTGCATGTGCAGTTGGATTCATCAATAGACCAATTCCACCATTGCCACTATCATCTGCTGACTCGAGGGCGAGTCGCCAACCGCCCCCCATGTCCTTAATCAGAACCTCATCAGTCTGTCCAGTCTGCATTCGGTGCTCTTGAACACCCACTGCGCTAAGAGAAAGCTTATCTGCCAAGGCAGTCAGCTCACCTTGTCGCATTGGGGACCCGAGTGTTAGGGTGTTTACTGAGGCTAGTCTAGTGACTTGCCTCAGATTCACCAATGGCTTTGTTGGTCGGGGTGGAACATGAGAGTAGCCTCCAACTCCAGAATCCCTCTCCCCATCACAATCTGGCCTCCCTGGTGACCCAGGGTTTGGGGCAGAAATGTCATCAGGAAAGGGACTCAAAGAATTGTTGGCTGCTCTCTCTCCAGTAGGGGGTGAGACAGGCAGCCGGTCAGGAGTTAACTGACGCCTGTGAGGCCGATTGTGTCCGGTAATTCCACTGGCCTCTAGTGGCCGGACCTCCGCATTGCTAATGTAATCCATAGTGGGGGTTGGGGGGTGCTTTTTTGCCGAGTCAGCTCTCGGGGCAAATACCGCACCCTGGTATGCCATTCCACAGGGTGGGTGTCGCAATGGAGTCAGATATGAGGCCCATCACCCATATCTACTCTGGCGCACATGACCCACCATTGGCTGTTGCAGCTCATCTGCTGGGTCATGCCCTGTACCCTTGCTGCCAGGTGCAGGTCGCAGTGAAGTGCTCTCAGAGTGGACATGAGAACACTCTACTCCTGACCAGCCATTGGTAGATCACCATCTGCCTGGTCAGGCCATATACCCCTGCAGCCAAGTATATGGGTCCTTAATCCAGGACCAAGGGCGTCCTTATCCCAGAACGAAGGGGGTCCTAGTTACAGGACCAGATTTGCCCTAGTAAGAGGGTCTATGCAGCTACAGGTGGCACCTCCTTTATGCTACATGGAGGTGGCAAGTTTTCTTGATCAATGACCTAGAATACCTGACCTGACTACACATGGCACTCCGGGAATACCCGGCTCTACATGGGGCTGACTACACATGGCACTCCTTCAAAAACCTGGCTCTACATGCGGGCTGACTACACATGGCACTCCGGGAATTCCAGGCTCTACATGCGGTTGATTACACATGGCACTCTGGGAATACCTGGCTCTACATGCGGGCTGACTCCACATGGCACTCGGGAATACCTGGCTCTACATGCGGGTTGACTACACATGGCACTCCAGGAATACCTGGCTCTACATGCGGGTTGACTACACATGGCACTCCAGGAATACCTGGCTCTACATGCGGGCTGACTACACATGGCACTCCGGGAATACCTGGCTCTACATGCGGGCTGACGACACACGGCACTCGGGAATACCTGGCTCTAAATGCGTGCTGACTACACATGGAACTCTGGGAAAACCTGGATCTACGTGCGGGCTGACTACACATGGTACTCCGGGAATACCTGGCTCCTACATGCGGGCTGACTACACATGGCACTCGGGAATACCTGGCTCTACATGCGGGTTGACTACACAACACATGGCACTCCGGGAATACCTGGCTCTACATGCGGGTTGACTACACATGGCACTCCGGGAATACCTGGCTCTACATGCGGGCTAACAACACATGGCACTCCGGGAATACCTGGCTCTACATGCGGGCTGACTACACATGGCACTCCGGAAATACCTGGCTCTACATGCGGGCTGACTACACATGGCACTCCGGGAATACCTGGCTCTATATGCGGGCTGACTACACATGGCACTCCGGGAATACCTGGCTCTACATGCGGGCTGACTGCACACAGTACTCCAGGAGACCCGCCTTAAATAACTTTAAAAACTACATATTGGCGTGCTGAATGCTTAATTATTGTTATATATGATCGTGCTATGTATAATAATTAAAAAATATATAAAAAAAACTCGTGGTCTAGAGGAGGGGGGTATTACTAATGTAACTAACTGGAGGTCATACTTTTGTACAAGGGGGTTTTACTTTTGTAAGCAAACACGGTAGCTGCTGCCTGAGTGGTGTCACCGTTTTAGGAGTTGAGCGCCACCGCCTCCACAGGTCATTGCATTTGCTGTAAGGACCAGTCTGTGCAAAATCTTCCGCTTTGGAAGACAACCCATGATTTTCTTGAGACTCCTCATAAAGATGCGTGAAGTTGCCCTGGCCTTGAAGATGCAGATAATCTCGCGAAAGTCATGGGGGAGAGGGAGTTGTGGCAGCGCGCGCAATTTTGTCCATAAGCCGACATTAGCATTCTTAATGCACGCTGCTTTGGAGTATTACGCCAAATTTTGGATTGCATGGTGCGTGGTGGCAAAATATTTTGTTACGCCACCATAGCATCTCAATGTGCGGCTTCAATGCAGCAGGCCGATTATACAGTAGTACTGTTGTAGAAGTAGCAGCTGTTGTCATAAATTCCACTTATCCTGCAATCAGGACAACTTACGGAATAGAATATATATCTATAAACTTTAAAAATATCATTATCATTTGATTACAAATGATATTGTAGACTCTAATGTGTTCTTTGTACGGAAAACTCATTACACTGCAAACAAGCAAAATAGTATTTCAGTAACACAGAACGTCGTTTTGTTCATAATTGTATCACTTAGAACAACCAACATTCAATAGTATTTGAGTAGAGATTGTAACTTTACATTGGATTTTGACTAACACGGTGGATCTAAGTCACAAATGTTGCAGGAGGTCTGACAGTTGATCAACATATAACCAGGGTTCTCTTCACATTGGCCGTTGATTGCCCAACCAGAACACAATGGTGTTTCATCGGGAAGTTGCAAGCAAGCTGTAAATAAAATACTCAAAAAATTGAAAATGTAATTGTACAATTATAACAATGAGAAAATATTACATACACACTATGAATACAGTGGCATCAAAACTACAAATTCCTGATTAAATAATAACTGCATAATATACAACTACAAATCAACTAACGATCTTCACAACCGTGGCAGCTTGCAGCTCGCATATCTCTGGAAATGGATTGTTTTCGGCTGGAACCCAGTTCAAGAAGCGAACTGGAAAGCTATGGACTCATAGTGGACCCAGTGGTCACAAGTCCCAGATAGACCATATTCTGTTTCGTAGGAAATACAGGAGCTCTATACAAGACTGTAATGCATTTACACTTCGACCCTTCTCCAGTGATCACCGCCTTATTGTGGCCAAGGTAAGACTTAGTCTGCGTGCTAGCAGAACAACGAAATCTGCCTTGCCGCGGCATGACTGGTCCTCTCTGTTGCAACAGCCAAGTGTGAGATCCAGCTTCACACTACAGCTGAGCAACAGGTATGAGGCTCTTGCCTCTGAGGCGGCAGATCACTGTGAGGGCTATACTGCCTTTACAGAAGCAGTTAAGTTAGCAGCTGCAGAAACAGTTCCTGTATACCCTCGAAACAGGAAAAGGGCCCCCTGGACTGACAACAAAATTCAAAAGTGCCGAAATGACCTTCATAAGGCGCAGAAAGAGTCCCGACTCAAACAGACTACAGCGGCCAAGAATGCAGTTAAGGCTGCATCTAGGTCCCTGAACAGGCAGTACTCTGTTAATCTACAGGAGCTAATAAACCAACAGGTTGATGCCATCAATGATGCTGACGACAGCAGGCAATCATCCCAGGCATGGAAATCGATCAATCTGCTTACTGGGCGGAAAAGCCAACCAACCACCAAGGTTAAGGCTGAATCACCAGCCGATCGCCTCAATGGTTGGAAAGCCCACTTTGAAAAGCTCCTCAATAATGACAGGGTATTGCCTGATAACTTTATAGAAGTAAAGGTGTCTGAGTCTGTACTCCCAGATATTCCCATTGGCGATATCTCCTTTGCAGAAGTGAAGGCTGCTGCAAAGAGCATTAAGACCAATCGTGCCAGTGGAGTAGATGGTGTTCCCCCTGAGGTCTTTAAAATACCTGAGTGTTTAAAGCTCATCTATCCCATCATAGTAGACATGTACCGTACAACAAGAGTCCCACAAGAAATGAAAACAAATAAGTTGGTGCCAGTTCCCAAGAAGGGCAACCTAACACTCTATGGTTCTTTTCGGGGAATCTCATTGATCTCGATTGCTGCAAAGCTATACAATAGGATTCTATTAAATCGCATCAGGGATCCCATTGAGAGACTGCTCCGTGGAAATCAGAATGGGTTCCGTAAAGGTCGTGGGACCATGGAGCCCATTTTGGCACTTAGAAGGATAATTGAAGAATTATCAAAAAAGAAAGACAGGCATCTGGCTGTTATCTTTGTTGACTTCTTCAAGGCCTTTGATTCAGTCTCTCGCTCACGTATGTTCAGCATACTTTCATTATATGGGATTCCTGATGAAATTATTGCAGCAATCAGATCAGTATACGATGGTTCGACAACATTTGTGTCTACTGTTGACGGTGACACAGAACCATTTGAAGTGTTATGGGGCGTCCTCCAAGGAGACACACTTGCACCATTCTTGTTCATTATTGTGGTTGACTATGTTCTACGCATGTCCGTAGATCATCATAATGATGATGGGGTGATGATAACTCCACCTACTGGCTCCAGAAGTCGAGGAAATCCTGCCAAGTACCTAACTGATCTAGACTTTGCTGATGACTTAGGAGTACTCTCAGAATCATTAGAGGGAGCCCAACGGCTCCTCAGCTCATTAGAACATGCTGCTTCTAGTGTTGGTCTTTTTATTAACTCCAGAAAGACCAAAATTCTGACAGTTAACTTTGAAAGTCCTCAGCAAGTCTCTGATCGGATGAGCATAAGCTCAAAGGATGGTATGCTTGAGCATGTGGACGACTTCTGTTACCTGGGATCATGGATCCGGAAGTCAGGTGAGGACCTTCGAATACGTAAGGGAAAGGCATGGGCAGCCTTGAATAGGCTTTCCAGGATTTGGAAGTCACCGAGAATTAATCGGAAACTTAAGGTCCGATTATTTAGAGCAGCAGTAGTTCCAGTACTCCTCTACGGGAGTCCATGCTGGGCTCTAACTGCTGAGGACACCAAATCTCTGGATGGCACATTCACAAGAATGCTACGCCGGGTTCATTGTGTCAAGTACAATGCACACATCTCCAACCAGACACTATATAACATTGGAGGTGTCTCATTGGTTCCCCCAAGCTTGACACTAGAACAAAATCGCCTCCGCTTTGCAGGACATTGCTTTCGCCGTGAGGACCAGCCAGTGCATAATCTTGTACTTTGGCAGCCTCATGGAGTGAATAAGCATGGTGGACAGCCCATGACTTTCTTGAGACGCATCTTAATGGACACTGGCCTTAAAGATGCGGATGATCTAGCAAATGTCATGGGTGATAGGGAGTTGTGGCGGTGCAATTTTGTTGACAAGCCGGCACAGCATTCTTAAAAATGCAGCTGCAATGCAGCATGCCGATCCTAGTAGTAGTAGTAGCTTGCAGCACAATTCTCTAACATGTAATCAGGATTTACGTCACATTCACCCAGATCGGCCCACTCTTCGCAATAAACATCTCTATCAATCAAAGTAGCGCAATCTGAAAATATTTAATATAAAGACTATAGGTGTTAATTAAATAATAAGGGGGGGGGGGGGGGGGGGGGTACTCCGAGAATTCCTGGCTCAACGTGCAGGCAGTCTACACATAACACTGCGGAAATTCCTCCCTCTACATACGGGCTGACTACACATGGCACTCGGGAATACCTGGCTCTACATGCGGGCTGACTACACATGGCACTCGGGAATACCTGGCTCTACGTACGGGCTGACTACACATGGCACTCCGGGAATTCTTGGCTCAATGTGCGGGCTGACTACACATGGCACTCCGGGAATACCTGGCTCTACATGCGGGCTGACTACACATGGCACTCCGGGAATACCTGGCTCTCCATGCGGGCTGTCTACACATGGCACTCGGGAATACCTGGCTCTACATGCGGGCTGACTACACATGGCACTCCTGGAATACCTGGCTCTACATGCGGGCTGACTACACACGGCGCTCCGGGAATTCCTGGCTCTACATGCGGGCTGACTACACATGGCACTCCGGGAATACCTGGCTCTACATGCGGGATAACTACACATGGCACTCCTGGAATACCTGGCTCTACATGCGGGCTGACTACACATGGCACTCCGGGAATACCTGGCTCTCCATGCGGGCTGTCTACACATGGCACTCGGGAATACCTGGCTCTACATGCGGGCTGACTACACATGGCACTCCTGGAATACCTGGCTCTCCATGCGGGCTGTCTACACAAGGCACTCCTGGAATACCTGGCTCTACATGCGGGCTGACTACACATGGCACTCCGGGAATACCTGCTCTTCATGCGGGCTGACTACACATGGCACTCGGGAATACCAGGCTCTACATGCGGGCTAACTACACATGGCACTCCTGGAATACCTGGCTCTACATGCGGGATAACTACACATGGCACTCCTGGAATACCTGGCTCTACATGCGGGCTGACTACACATGGCACTCCGGGAATACCTGGTTCTACATGCGGGCTGACTACACACGGCACTCCTGGAATACCTGGCTCTACATGCGGGCTGACTACACATGGCACTCCGGGAATACCTGGCTCTAGATGCGGGCTGACTACACATGGCACTCCTGGAATACCTGGTTCTACATGCGGGCTGACTACACACGGCACTCCTGGAATACCTGGCTCTACATGCGGGCTGACTACACATGGAACTCCGGGTTTTCCGCCCGCTTGAGCCGCTTGTCAATTCTACACCACCGCATTAGTCTCGCATTTAACAGGAGATGGTACACCTTGGCTAATGTAGACATTATAGAGATCCCGCGATAGTTCCCGCAGGCCATCCGACGTCCTGACTTAAATAATACCAAGAGTTTACTGCAACGCCAACTTTCAGGGTACCAATTAAATTGGAAGACGGAGTTCAGTTTTACACAGGATTTTACCTCCTTTTTGTTCAGGAGACACGAAGGAGAAGGAAGTTTTCAGTACTTATTTTTCCCTTCCTGGCCAAATAATAAACTGTGATTTAACTTGGCAAAAACATTATTTTCTTTGCGACTTGCGTACCTGAGGATTTAAATAACAAAGTGCGGGAACTGGAGCCTAGGCTACATGCACGGGGAATTTACAAATGTAAAACAAGTCGAGCTACTGTAATCAGGCACGGATCCAGAGTAATTTTTAATTTATTAATATTTTTTTGGGAGATGGGTCAAACGTTAACTCAGTATGGGGATATGGGGGCTGTGCCACCCATTGGTGCGGAGCCCCTGGGGTGGGCGTGAAGACCCCGGTATTTGATCCAAACGCAGTTTCGTTTATAGCTTCTTTCTACTCATATACATTGTCTACGCTATCTTATTTTCGAAATTTTGTCTGATTAATATGAATTATATTACCTGGAGGAAGTGGAATTAAACTTGCAGCTACAACATGGACCATCACTAAGGCAACGGCTAGACCGGTTAGACCATTCATCGTGGATATTTTGCACGGAGACGGTTGAACAGATAAACAACGAGTGGAAGTTTTCTTTTCAGATATTTAACTTGAAAAACTTTAAGTTGTGATAAGTAACTTGTTGGTAATGCACTGTGCCGTCAGCATATAGATGATTTTTGCGTGGGCTGGCAACACATGTAGTTCCATTTGCACGTGGCATGATGCAATAAATGATGCAATAAATGCAATCAGTGCCTTTGTGTTCTCTATACGTTTGTAATGCGCTTTGTTTTAATCAGCACCGATTATATCGCCTCAATTATTGCTTGTAAAACTACAGTAAACGCCTTGATGTGGCAATTAGGCGATGTATGCTTTGCGCCATGAACTGAGATCGGTCTGCATTATTGCTGCACTAAATCTTAATCCATCAAAGCAGCTTCAAAGGGTAGGTGCTAAAATGCACAATGAGCAACAACGAGCAACAACGAGCATCAATCAAATTGAAAATATATTTTCATATAAACCGTTAGCAAATCATCAAAAGGATGCGTCCAATATCAAATATTAAGTCAAATATTAAGTTCTCCTTAACGAGTAGGGCCCTTCCTTTGGATATTACCGGAGCCAGATAAATATATATTAGTGGTTGAGGAGTGTGATAATCACAGGGCGCGCGACTTATTCCGCAAACATGGAATCCGGGTGGAAGGAAGAGGAATTACAAAGGGGACCCGTTCTCTAGGTGGTTTCGTGGGGGATGCAACCCTTCAAGCGGAGTATATTCCCAGTAAAGTAGCGGTTTGGGAATCGTCGGTACTAACACTTTCCAAAGCTTCCACAAACCAACCTCAGGCTGCATATGCAGCTTTCACCAGGAGTTTGCAAAGTGAATTGGACTATTTACAGAGTGTTGTACGGGTGGGATCTGAGAATTCCACTTCACTATATGCACCTCTAGAGAAAGTAATTTCCGCTTCTTTCAACCCTTCTGTCCTTGGTAGCCTCAGTCAACCTCAGAGCGCGAACTTTTTGAGTTACCTGTGCGTTTTGGCGGTTTGGCCATTCAGAATCCAAGTAACACAGCGACACCATCATATACTGCTTCCCGTGAGGGAACTGCAGTAGCAGTTGCAGCAATTAAAGGAATTTAAGCTGCCTGAAGGAAGCCCAGTACAACCTTCGGTACCAGAAGAAAAATAAGACTGAGGCAGTGCTTGGAATTGTAACAGGCTTCACACCAGACAGAGTGAGAACAATTAAACGTGATTCTTCCGAACGGGCTTCTGGTTGGCTAACGGTAGCTCCAGTGGCGCGCCACCAATTCTATTTGTCTGCTGTGGCGAAGTTTTTAGTACAACCCACGCGCTTTACTGTAAGAAGGAGGGTTTAGTGGCTCTGCGTCACAACGAGGTCAGGGATACCCAGGGTGCACTCTTAAGTTTAGCTTTCCCTGAATCGTGCATATCACGGGAACCTGTAATCAGGGAGGCCAACGAGGAAAGTGGTGTGGAGGGTTTGTGTGCTGACCTCTCGGTGAGGGGTTACTGGCAGCCACAGAGGCGGGCATTGTTCGATGTTCGGGTTGTTAACCCTGATACCCCCTCATATGTGGCACGTCATGTAGCCTCTATCCTACTAGACGCGGAAACTCAGAAGAAAAACATGTACCATGATGCATGTGCTCTCCGACCATCAGATTTCACCCCGCTGGATGCTACAGTGGACAGTGTACTCGCTCTTGAGTACTCAATGACGGTGATGAGGCTGTCAGAGAGACTGGCTACTACTAGGATCGGCATGCTGCATTGCAGCTGCATTTTTAAGAATGCTGTGCCGGCTTATCGACAAAATTGCACCACCACAACTCCCTATCACCCATGACATTTGCTAGATCATTCGCATCTTCAAGGCCAGTGTCCTTTAAGATGCGTCTCAAGAAAGTCATGGGCTGTCCACCATGCTTATTCACTCCATGAGGCTGCCAAAGTAAAAGATTATGCACTGGCTGGTCCTCACGGCGAAAGCAATGTCCTGCAAAGCGGCGGCGATGTTGTTCTAGTGTAAAGCTCGGGGGAACCAATGAGACACCTCCAATGTTATATAGTGTCTGGTTTGAGATGTGTGCATTGTACTTGACACAATGAACCCGGCGTAGCATTCTTTTGAATGTGCCATCCAGAGATTTGGTGTCCTCGGCAGTTAGAGCCCAGCATGGACTGAGTACTGGAACTACTGCTGCTCTAAATAATTGGACCTTAAGTTTCCGATTAATTCTCGTTAACTTCCAAATCCTGGAAAGCCTATTCAAGGCTGCTCATGCCTTTCCCTATGTATTCGAAGGTCCTCACCTGATTTCCGGATCCATGATCCCAGGTAACAGAAGTCATCCACATGCTCAAGCATACCATCTTTTGAGCTTATCCTCATCCGATCAGAGACTTGCTGAGGACTTTCAAAGTTAACTGTCAAAATTTTGGTCTTTCTGGAGTTAATAAAAAGACCAACACTAGAAGCAGGATGTTCTAATGAGCTGAGGAGCCGTTGGGCTCCCTGTAGTGATTCTGAGAGTACTCATAAGTCATCAGCAAAGTCAAGATCAGTTAGGTACTTGGCAGGATTTCCTCGACTTCTGGAGCCAGTAGGTGGAGTTATCATCACCCCATCATCATTATGATGATCTAAGGACATGCGTAGAACATAGTCAACAACAATTATGAACAAGAATGGTGCAAGTGTGTCTCCCTGGAGGATGCCCCATAACACTTCAAATGGTTCTGTGTCACCGTCAACAGTAGACACAAATGTTGTCGAACCATCGTATACTGATCTGATTGCTGCAATAATTTCATCAGGAATCCCATATAATGAAAGTATGCTGAACATACGTGAGCGAGAGACTGAATCAAAGGCCTTGAAGAAGTCAACAAAGATAACATCCAGATGCCTGTCTTTCTTTTTTGATAACTCTTCAATTATCCTTCTAAGTGCCAAAATGGGCTCCATGGTCCCACGAACTTTACGGAACCCATTCTGATTTCCACGGAGCAGTCTCTCAATGGGATCTCTGATGCGATTTAATAGAATCCTATTGTATATGTAGCTTTGCACCAATCGAGATCAATGATATTCTCCGAAAAGAACCATAGATTGTTAGGTTGCCCTTCTTGGGAACTGGCACCAACTTATTTGTTTTCATTTCTTGTGGGACTCTTGTTGTTCGGTACATGTCTACTATGATGGGATAGATGAGCTTTAAACACTCAGGTATTTTAAAGACCTCGGGGGGAACACCATCTACTCCACTGGCACGATTGGTCTTAATGCTCTTTGCAGCAGCCTTCACTTCTGCAAAGGAGATATCACCAATGGGAATATCTGGGAGTACAGACTCAGACACTTTTACTTCTATAAAGTTATCAGGCAATATCCTGTCATTATTGAGGAGCTTTTCAAAGTGGGCCTTCCAACCATTGAGGCGATCGGCTGGTGATTCAGCCTTAACCTTGGTGGTTGGTTGGCTTTTTCGACCAGCAAGCAAGTTGATCGATCTCCATGCCTGGGATGATTGCCTGCTGTCGTCAGCATCATTGATGGCATAAACCTGTTGGTTTATTAGCTCCTGTAAATTAACAGATTACTGCCTGTTCAGGGACCTAGATGCAGCCTTAACTGCATTCTTGGCCGCTGTAGTCTGTTTGAGTCGGGACTCTTTCTGCGCCTTGTAGAGGTCATTTCGGCACTTCTGAATTTTGTTGTCAGTCCAGGGGGCCCGTTTCCTGTTTCGAGGGTATACGGGAACTGTTTCTGCAGCTGCAAACGTAACTGCCTCTGTGAAGGCAGTATAGCCATCACAGTGATCTGCCGCCTCAGAGGCAAGAACCTCATACCTGTTACTCAGCTGTAGTGTGAAACTGGATCTCACACTTGGCTGTTGCAACAGAGAGGACCAGTCATGCCGCGGACTTAGTTGTTCTGCTAGCACGCAGACTAAGTCTTACCTTGGCCACAATAAGGCGGTGATCACTGGAGAAGGGTCGTAGTGTAAATGCATTACAGTCTTGTATAGAGCTCCTGTATTTCCTACGAAACAGGATATGGTCTATCTGGGACTTGTGACCACTGGGTCCACTATGAGTCCATAGCTTTCCAGTTCGCTTCTTGAACTGGGTTCCAGCCGAAAACAATCCATTTCCAGAGATAAAATCCTGAAGATGGACGGAATTTCGGTTTAAACTATTGCTATAGACCCAGGGCGATGTAGGTGATTGATGCAGACTTGCATTAAAGTCTCCCAGGAATGTTAAGAATGCATGCTGATCCACTCCATCAGTAGCTGCTTGTAGATTCTGGTAGAAATTTTCCACCTCCTCTACAGGGGCAACAATAGTTGGAGAGTAGCACACAATCAGAACCACCTTAGGAAACTTCTTAGCCAGTCTTCCAGAACATGAGAAGTGGCAACGGATGATGCGGTTAGAGATTAGGTCTATTTTGTCCAATGCTGCATGTGCAGTTGGATTCATCAATAGACCAATTCCACCATTGCCACTATCATCTGCTGACGCGAGGGCGAGTTGCCAACCACCCCCCATGTCCTTAATCAGAACCTCATCAGTCTATCCAATCTGCATTCGGTGCTCTTAAACACCCACTACGCTAAGAGAAAGCTTATCTGCCAAGGCAGTCAGCTCACCTTGTCGCATTGGGGACCCGAGTGTTAGGGTGTTTACTGAGGCTAGTCTAGTGACTTGCCTCAGATTCACCAATGGCTTTGTTGGTCGGGGTGGAACATGAGAGTATCCTCCAACTCCAGAATCCATCTCCCCCTCACAATCTGGCCTCCCTGGTGACCCAGGGTTTGGGCCAGAAAGGAATTCAATTTTATGTTCGATCGCCGGGAAGAACAAGAGCCAGTTTCCAGGTAAGGCCAAAAAGAGACCCAGGGCAATCCCGATGAATCCCTTGTTTGGCTTTATGTCTGCCAATGTTACCGCAAACTCCCTTTCTGTGAACGGGTCATCAAGACACGGGACATATGGGGCATCACTGAGGTCCACAGTCTCTATAGGCTTAACTGAACGCTGACTATCCCACAACAAGTTCTCGAAATGTGACTTGAAGCACATATCTTCTGGCATCGTTTTGCTTGTCGTGTTATCATGTTCTAAATAACCCTTCCAATTTATAGCTGTCCGAATTGATTTTGGATCATTCCCCGACACCAGGCGCTCCCATCTAGATTTAACAGAATGGACTGTGTCTGTTCTAGCGAACAGGTTCTAGCAGCTACATCGATGGTACGAAAAGTCTGACGTACGCATTCATCTGAAGCCTCTTCTGAATTCACATTCAGTGGTGGCGGGTTTATCGAGGTGATTAATTGTGTAAATATTTGATAATAATTCTTAATATTTTTATATAATAATTTTTGATAATCCTATGCTATACATTTATTATTGTAACGTGCAATAATGCTATGCTATACAGTTATTATTGTAACGTGCAATAATGCTATGCTATACAGTTATTATTGTAACGTGCTATAATGCTATGCTATACAGTTATTACTGTAACGTGCTATAATGCTATGCTATACAGTTATTATTGTAACGTGCAATAATACTATGCTATACAGTTATTATTGTAACGTGCAATAATGCTATGCTATACAGTTATTATTGTAACGTGCTATAATGCTATGCCTTACAGTTATTATTGTAACGTGCTATAATGCTATGCTATACCTTTATTAATGTAACGTGCTATAATGCTATGCTATACAGTTATTAATGTAACTTGCTATAATGCTATGCTATACAGTTATTAATGTAACGTGCAATAATGCTATGCTATACAGTTATTAATGTAACGTGCTATAATGCTATGCTACAGTATACAGTTATTAATGTAACGTGCTATGATGCTATGATATACAGTTATTATTGTACCGTGCTATAATGCTATGCTATACAGTTATTAATGTAACGTGCTATAATGCTATGCTATACAGTTATTAATGTAACGTGCAATAATGCTATGCTATACAGTTATTAATGTAACGTGCTATATGTGACGGGATCCGAGAATCCCGATTTATCCCGGTAGTTTTATTTACGCGTCCCCGCCGTGTGAGTGAAAAGAGTTATTATAGTTGGATTGAGAGTTCTGATCTTGGTGGGATAAATATTTCTCCATTTGACGCAACACCGCCGCGGCCGCTATGAGGGAGGTGAATACCGCGGCCGCTCCTAAAGCCGCAGGCCATCGCTAACTATATAGGTTAACTTGGGATTCTGGGGGACTTTTCGATGAAGGAACAGACCAAATTTTTTTATTTTCTCACCAGGGGAGCGGCACGGAATTCTAAGATATTAGCAACTCTAACATTATTAAATCTAACCCTTCGACGGACACGGCGGACAAAAATCCGTCATTTTTTCGACAATTTTAAAATTTTTTTGAAAGGCGCTCTACAGTGGCTCGAAAAAACCCTAGGTTATTGCTTAGCCGACGCCGGGATACGATAGAAGCGATTAATTAGTGAATTCGTTTTTTTTTCAAAAAAGATTACCACGCCTTTTTTCCGAAAATGTCCGTCAAAGTTGAAAAAACGGACACAATGACTTTGCGGGAACCGCTATAACTCGGCTAATATTAATCGTACGGGGACGAAAAGTAACGCGGTTGGAAAGGGGAAGAGTGGTACTACCTTCGTATCGAATGGGGGTAAGATATTTATTAAAATTTCGGGTGGAAAAAGGGGCTGTAACTTTGTACGTTTTTGTCCGTCTTTTTTGGAAAACTTATTTCCGAAATGTTTAATTCGACAACGCGGGTAGGAATCCACTAATTCTTTTATGAAACTCGTAGAAGACCATTGGGGCTACGTTCCTATCGAATGGGGGTACAAAAAATATGTCGGCAATAGGGGCCAAAAAGGGCCAGAATTTGTAAAGTAGTTTTTATCGAATAATTTTTTATTTTTAACTTTAGTTGGTTAAGGTACATTCTATACAGTCAATATCCATACGGGGAATTCAAATATGCTATCGGTTTTGTTCCAAGGATGATATTAAAAAAATGAGGGCCAAAATTATAATTTCGCGCTTCAAACTTGCTTCGCGGGAAATCGTCTAGCTCGAAAACTACTTAACTTACGGGAGATTTGTTTACACAGACTTATAGTGCGTTAAATTATCTATCTAACAGCGTTAATTACAGCGACGGAGGTATTATAAAACTGGAGCGGCAGGCGATCGTGTGAAATATAATATTTATAAAAAGGGACGAAAAATTATTTTTTTTAACAAATCGCTATTCCATTATAATTTAGCGTATTAATAATTATATTCTTTAATCCAACATATGGAATTAATAATTTATAAAATAGCTAAAATAATTAATTAATTATAAAATGTATATCTACTAATAATTAAAAATGCAGTTAAACGAGTTCGAGGAGGCGAGGTTATAGGTTTATTTAGCGTATTGCGCCAAAAGTACCTGTAAAAAGTATAAAATTAACTCCGCTATCTTTTATCTTAACATATATAATTAAAATTACGAATTTTAAGGGTCGAAAAATATCGCGTTTTTTTGGCCCTTTTTTGTAATTTTTTTGGGGCCAAAAATAACCCCTTCTCAAAAGATTAAGAAAAAAATTACGGCAAAGAATATACCAATTCTATTGAATTTGGACCACCAGAACCGAAGTTAGAGCGATTTTAATGAAAAAATAAAAATATTTTTTTTTGCAAAAAAATTTAAGAATGGTCAGGTCAATATTGGATTTCGAACCCGCGAACTTAGGTTTCATTAACGTGATTGATAACCACTAGACTATGTGACCAAGAGAATTTGAAATTTTCGAGTGACTATTTTTAAACATAAATAACTTCGGTTCTACAGGGCCGTTTAATCTGAAACTTTTTTCATTGGATAGAGGATAGATTGTAGTGTGTGAAATAGGATAAAACTTGGGAAAAGACTTATGTGCACTTAGTGCAAAATGCACTTAAATAGTGAACATTTTTTCGATATTTCAAACACTGTTATTTCCAGTTCTATTCATCGTAGAATGTTATTTTTTGGGTTAAAATGTAGTTTGGAATGATTTCTAACTATAATCGTAACATTTCTTTAACTTTTTATGTCTATAAAGTGACTTAAAAATGTCCATGAATATGGTCCAAAATCGCAAATCCAGATTTATTAAATTGAATTTTTGACACTTTTAGCGACTGACACTTGATCATACACCATCGTAGATCGGTAGAGGATAAACATAAGTTTGTTAAATAAGAGCCACCATTACGATCTGCTAAAGTGCATTTGTACAAATAAGTGTGCAAAAGTGCAAATTTTTTAATAAGGTCAAATTATATAGTATTGGGTTCTTTTCTTTGCAGATACTTTATTTTCATATTAATATGTTGTTTGAACCTTACTGAGCGCATTAGGGGATATGCGTACAAATAACCGGCCCTTATGGGGCTTCGATTGGGTAAATTAATAAAACATAAGGTTGTATAGTATAATATTCTAAAAACCAGTGTGATATTAAATGCACTTTAAATAATAAATAGAAATCAAATAACAATTGGACCACACAATTAAAAACTCGCACAATTTTGTACTTATTATATCGCTTCAAATTAATTCAACAGTGGATATTTGGGGGAAGGGGGAAGTTCAGTGTGCATTCGGGGGAAGTTTCGTGAACTGCATTTATGCAGTGAATCCAAACTTCCCCCTTTGATATATCATATACTTAAGACATGCTAGGGTGACGGGGAAATATTTGTTATTGTGCAATAATGCTATGCTATACAGTTATTATTGTAACGTGCTATAATGCTATGCCTTACAGTTATTATTGTAACGTGCTATAATGCTATGCTATACAGTTATTAATGTAACGTGCTATAATGCTATGCTATACAGTTATTAATGTAACTTGCTATAATGCTATGCTATACAGTTATTAATGTAACGTGCAATAATGCTATGCTATACAGTTATTAATGTAACGTGCTATAATGCTATGCTACAGTATACAGTTATTAATGTAACGTGCTATGATGCTATGATATACAGTTATTATTGTACCGTGCTATAATGCTATGCTATACAGTTATTAATGTAACGTGCTATCTATGCTATACAGTTATTAATGTAACGTGCAATAATGCTATGCTATACAGTTATTAATGTAACGTGCTATATGTGACGGGATCCGAGAATCCCGATTTATCCCGGTAGTTTTATTTACGCGTCCCCGCCGTGTGAGTGAAAAGAGTTATTATAGTTGGATTGAGAGTTCTGATCTTGGTGGGATAAATATTTCTCCATTTGACGCAACACCGCCGCGGCCGCTATGAGGGAGGTGAATACCGCGGCCGCTCCTAAAGCCGCAGGCCATCGCTAACTATATAGGTTAACTTGGGATTCTGGGGGACTTTTCGATGAAGGAACAGACCAAATTTTTTTATTTTCTCACCAGGGGAGCGGCACGGAATTCTAAGATATTAGCAACTCTAACATTATTAAATCTAACCCTTCGACGGACACGGCGGACAAAAATCCGTCATTTTTTCGACAATTTTAAAATTTTTTTGAAAGGCGCTCTACAGTGGCTCGAAAAAACCCTAGGTTATTGCTTAGCCGACGCCGGGATACGATAGAAGCGATTAATTAGTGAATTCGTTTTTTTTTCAAAAAAGATTACCACGCCTTTTTTCCGAAAATGTCCGTCAAATTTGAAAAAACGGACACAATGACTTTGCGGGAATTTACGGTACGGACAGTTTAAAGTACGGACATTTCATCTTACTGTAGTCACGTATTTATAATATGATACGGACAGTAAGGAAAGAGAAAAAATAATTATTTCTCGCCGTCGCACTAAATATATTATAAGTAATTTACGTACGTAATAAACACTAATATATTGCACTAATCTACTAAATAATCACTAAAATAACATTCTACTAAATAAAATTAAAGAAAACGATTATAATAAAATTACATAATAATACATACATAAATATAAATAAAAACAAATATAAAATGATACAGTCACACGCCCACTCCATATGTTATTACGTTATGGAGTCCCTAGATATTTGTCGGATTAGGGAAGTGGTCGTAGGAAGCGTATCTTGCCTTCCATAGTTTCCGGACAGTTTTCGGTCTCTTTCTAATAAACATAAACGACCAGCTGGGCGATTGAGTTGTTGTGTTACTTTCTCCGCTCCCTTGGCCTGTCTACTCTCCGCCTTGGTAAGATGAGGAGGCCATTCTTCTTCTTCTTTACTTAAGAAGTCGGATCCACCTAACCAGCCTGGAGTATCTATCAGTTCTTGAGGAGTTGCTCCTCTGGAAGCGATGTCGGCTGGATTAATCGTCCCAAGGCAATGTCTCCATTGATCTACATTGGAGTTAATATCGTCATTATCTGAGGAGTATGGTGTTCCCTCAGTTGGATCGTCCACATCACTGCTCTCCACTTCCCATTCCTTTACTTGGTATACCTGTTGTTGAGGTAATCTCTCTTTGAGAGTTCTACGGGAAGGGCCAGTGAAGTACCAACCTACTCTAGTTCTTACCGCATAGGTTTGTAGTGGCTGCGGTTGAGCAGGCCGTTTCTCCAATGTCTCGAGCGCCTCATGCGCGTTTTGGCCGATGAGTATTTGCACTCCAGGATAATCTGTCTGGAATCGAGGTATCTTAAGATGTTGGATGCTCTCATCCTCGTCCCAATTATAAAGGTCTGCTTGGGTAGCAGCGAAGTTCTTTATAGCCACCATTTTTACCGACCTTATACCTTGTGCTCCTAATTTATCCTGGGGGGTGGACAACACACCTACATAGTAGTCTGCCGTTAGGGTAGATTTCCAAACCTGCATAATTCCTGACATATTCAATTTAGTCCGGAATTTGGGTTGTCCAGCAAAAATATCTTCGGCTAGTTCTTGATCGATGAATGTTCCTGTGCTGCCGGAGTCAAGGAGGGCGTTCACTATGTAACTTTTGTTAGGACCATGAACTCTTACCTGCACTACAGGAAATTCTCTGATTCCTACGTTGGAAGTTGGAGCTTTCCAAGATGGTTGTTTGGCAAAAGTAGTTTGGGGAAACTCATTGTTGGTGTCCTTTTCATAAGTAAGTGCTCGATACACTGAGGTATTTATTAGGTAACAGGATTCGTTGGCGTCGGAGAATTCGTCAGTATAGAATCCTTCCATCTCAGACTCTTGATCAGTGTCATTTACATCACTGAATTGGACATGTAGTTCGGGCTCACTTACCTGACTCGGGTTGTCTCGTTCGAACTCACTGTGTAACAAGATGTGATGTTTCGCGCCACACTTTGCACACTTTACGTCGGAGTAACAGGTTCGCCGTTGGTGTCCTGATCTGAGGCAATTATAGCATAACCGCTTATTCCACAGGACTGTACGTCTGTCTACAGGGGATTTCTTTAGAAATTCAGCACACGCACTCAAACGGTGGGTCCCGTCGCACAGCGCACAGTTAGGTTTTATGTTACTCACTTTACCTTGGGTAACTTGATGCACTCTCGTTTTTTCTTCGGGTTTTCTTCGGTGCATTCTGTTAGGAGACTGAGGGGGGGTCTTGGCAACCTGTTCTCTCCTATCGTTGTTTCAAGCCTTGTATTTACTTACATCTTTTGAGGTTTTGTCAACGTAGCAAGATCTCTCAGTGTCTTTCCCGCTGTCCTCTTCTTGAGAAGCTTGGCTTTCGCCGTCGTCAGTGTAACACACCGGTGTTACTCTTCTCCTAGAAGCGGGTTTCTCACTTACCTTATTTTCCGATGTTTTCTCTCTGGACTGCTTGATGAGTTGTAGTTTTACCTCACCATCTAAGAAGGACATGAGATCAGCCATGGTAGGACTTCGTCGTTGTTGTTCATTCATGTACAACACTTTCTTGTCCCAGCGTGTACATACTCCACCTTTTGGTAAAGTAGAGACTACTGCTCCAATAACCATTGAACTCTGATATTCATGAGACTTACCTAACCAGTCCAATTGTCTACAGATCTCCTGAATTTCATCGGAAAACTCTATAATCCCGCTACTAAGGAAGTGTCGGGGGGCTACTAATTTTGCATACAAATACTTAGCTATGTTATCTTTGTTACCATACCTGATGTTTAATGTATCCCAAACTTGTCTTAATCCATCTGGATGTCCAATAAACTTTAACGCCATTAACCTGGGAGGTCCTTCCAAGCACTTGATGAGGAACCTAAGTTTCTCTCCGTTAGATAGTACAGAGTTTTGTATGCTATCTTTGTAATATTCATTGAAAGGTAGC